>JAVQJS010083283.1:0-12022 GCA_036024795.1 Galaxias rostratus | reverse complement strand
CCCCCCCCCCCCCCCCCCCCCCTCGCTGGGACTTTGAGGTCTGGTGGTAAGGCTCCTTACGGGTGTTCGTGATGCCTGCCTAATGCTTTACACAGGAACGTGGCAGGGGTTATAGCAGGCTGTTATGTGGCGTGAAAACTATGAATGTGAAACGTTGAAAGCTGTGTTTTGGGGCAATGTGGCAACAGTGCCGTTTACCAGCAGATTTACTCGTGTATTGTATTGTGTTCTTAGGACTTGCTATAGCATCACTTCCATTGGTGTGAAAGTGTTCTGGGGGGCATTACGAACATCATTGTAAATCACAGTGTTACTGGGGTAATCACATATCTGAATGACTGCTGGGAATGGAGAGCTTCACTGATTGGAGAAGACATGGCCTGCCCAACTTGGGTTGAACAGTAATATGACAAAAAATAAATCAACTCTTTATATATGATTTTTGTTCATGCGCTTTGTCTCTTGTTTCCTGTTATATCATGAGTTATCTCAGCACATTGTACTTGAATTACCTGGTTTTTGTGACCTCATGCTTGTTTTTTTGTTTATTTTTTCCCTATTATTTTAATGTTTGTTTTTTTTGTTTTAATTTTCACTTTTTTTTTTTACATTGATGTCAGAAAGATGCGTTGCACAAGGGAGGTGTGATAAAGAAATGTGTGCGCAAATTTAAAAAAGTGCCACAATGAAAAGAGATTTTTTATTGTGTATTATTTGTGCATTTTTGTTACCAAACTTGGTATTTTTTTTATTTACCCTGCTTGTTGAAGAGCCCGTGGGTTTAGTCATTGTTCTAAAAGCTACCTCTAAGTTGTTTATGTTTTCATTTTTGCAAAAGCACATTATTATTGTTTTGTGTGTTTGTGTTGTGCATTTTTGCAACATTGCAACTTCATCTCATGCTTTCAAGCGATGATTTATGATTGTTCATGTTTGCAAGCAGCATTGATCTAAAGGGTAAGAGAGATGGCAAATATTGATAGGAAGAAAAAATAATTAAAGTGAGTGTTTATCCTTCTCTTAATAGTTCTCCCTTGACCGTATCTTAAAGAGCAAAGAAGCGAGTTTGAAGCCTTAAGTATGGGGTAAGAGGGTTGTATGGATAAGTCTAAGTACTTTTAAGAGAGTTTAAAAACAAGCATTAAACTTGAAAATATGTGAATAGAATTGTAGTTTTGTAATGTGAAAAAAAAATTAGGTTCAGTGATTGCTGAACCACCAAGAAGAGGTCACATATGCAGCAATGCATTGTGCGTTGGACAATTGGGACTGCAAGTGGTAATTAATGAGAAAAAAAGGAACTTAAAACTAAAAAAATAAAATAACATTATCCTCTTGGCCAACAAGTTCTCTCGAAGATTTAGTGTATTCCTGAACAAGAGCCAATAGAGGCACTTTGATATATAAAAATTGTGATATTTTTGTATTCAGTGTCAGTCCTTTTCCATATGTCGAGGGTTTCAGCAGGGCAAACATATTTGTAATTCTTTTTTTTTATTTTGACCTAGTTTCTTCTCTGGTTTTGAATCGTTTTGCCTTGCTCCTCTTTGATATCGTTGGACATACGTGTGTGTGCGTGAACATGTTGTGTAATTGTTGCTTTCTGGATGTCAATGCATTGTAGGTGAAGGACTAAATCTGCCACAAACGTGTGTGTATGAAAATTATATGTCAAAAGCGAATGGTGGGGGCACTGCCACAGACCAATTAGTATGTGTAATTTACAATTTTTCAATCAACTCAATTGCCAACATTTTGTTTTGTACTTGAAAAGAAGAAGTCATGGCTGTGGTTTCCTGCCATTATATTCTCAAACACTGTGAGCAGAGGGCATATTCCCTCTCATCCAATATCCACCCTCTATAATAGCTTGTCACCAATTCAGAGTGGCAGAGACAAGAAAGAGTCGAAAAGAAACCGTTATATTTCCCTTAAAAAGCAGGAGGTCAAATGCTCCTACAATTGTTCTCTGAATGTTTTTCTACTTTAGTGTGGGTGTGGGTGTATAAACGAGTGTGTATGTGTGGGAGTATTAGTGGAAAATGCACTAATCAAATCATTTACAAAATAAAAACGATGCTCTATGCC
This sequence comes from Galaxias rostratus, assembly GCA_036024795.1. NCBI lineage: Eukaryota > Metazoa > Chordata > Actinopteri > Galaxiiformes > Galaxiidae > Galaxias > Galaxias rostratus. The sequence continues at coordinate 9,934 of JAVQJS010083283.1, read as the reverse complement.
ACTTTTTCTCTGTTAGAAAATGTTAGGAAAAAATATACATTGGCATTGATATAGTTCTTCCCTCAATGTTACTCTGATGTTTTCTGTAATATCTTTGTGCCTAAAAATGGAAATTGTTCAACAAAAATGTCCACCTATATCTGCTTAGTTTTTGTATTTTCTGAAGAAAATAAAGTGTCTCCAGTACTCAAGGGATGTCATGACGATTTCAAATGACCGGATTCTTCAGATTCTGAAAAGCGGGGTTTAATTCTAAAGGATTGTAGTATCCAAATTGCTATCAAACTTGATAGAATTTCATGTGTCAACCTCTCAATAATTTTCCCCCAAAAGCAAGCTCCTTTCGTTACACACAAATACTGAGGATGGGTAATGTATCGTAATGACAGACTACTGAAATCCCGAGACGTGCAGTCGATAAACATTCCTGGGCACATTAAAAGTGTAGATATTTTCTTGGCCCAATTTGCTCTAAGGGCCTCTTGCCTACTGAATTTGAAATCATGTCAACTATGTTTTTATAGTGATTCTTTTTTTGTCAGCAACAGGTTTGCTGACGAGAACATTATCTCTAAACCTCCATTTTGGTAGGTTGACAAAACCAGACAGTTGTCCCTTTTTACTATTATGATTAATTAATTAAAGTACTTTTCTTTGTAAATGCATTTAAAATCGAGAGAGGTATTGAAGTGGTCGGACAGGAATCATGGCATCCCTGGAGTTGGCACTCTGTGTTTTGGTGTGATGTTTCTAGAACCAGTGAGTAGCCATTTCATGCAGTGTTGCCATGCATGTGCCATTGAGGTCTAGACTAAAACTGTTTGAGTAACAAAGCACCAAGACATTGTCTTTTTATATTAGCACTGAGGACCAATTGCCCTGTCGGACCAAGCATAACAAAGCTTTTTTTATGTAACAAAGCTTTTCCCTTCTCTTTCTCTCTCTTTCTCTGGCTTGTCTGTGATACATTTTGTTCTCCTTCATTGTTGTGACAGCACAAGTGCCAGTCGAGTTGCTCTGTATTCAGAAAATAGTGTTTTTATTATTATTTGAATTGTTATAGTTTTCGTCTACCTCAGCACCTAATCTTAGCCTAATCTTAGAAGGTGCCCAATTATAATTTTTTTTTATTTTATTTTGTTGTTATTTGTATAAAGAATATTTTAATTTGCATTAGAGCTTTGCAAAGGTCCTTTGTCTTTCCCAGCGACGTGCTATTTCCGTGGCAGTGTTTGTCATCGAGCCGTGCCACCGATCTAAAGCCACTGTTGATTTAGAGGTTGTTCTTTTGTTTTTGTTTTTTCGTGTAGGATCAGACACATCTCTTTGTAACATTTCAGTGTTCTCTGATGGAGTGTGAAAAAAATAAAAGATAAATAAAAGATTCAATGCTGCAGGTTTTCTTCTCCATGTTGTCACCAAGTCAATTTTGTGCCTTTGATAGTGAAAGAATAATATTTTTTACATCCCTACTAACGGTAGATTGTTTTTTAGTGGACATTTTTTGTATTTTTTATTTATGAGTCTCATAAGGAAAAAATTACAATGTTCCGTTGTATATCTTCAATCTGCAGTTAGAAAAAAAAATAAAAAATGGACTTGAGTTTGTCTGTCTACTTTCTAACGTCTTTACCCTCTCATTTTAATTCTATGTTGCTTTTTGAAATATATTTAACTATTATCAAATTAGTAATTTTCAATTCTAGCATTTCTAGAATATAATTATGTTCTAAAATTTAAATAAATGCTTAGGACAATAACTGAATTGTTTGTGCGTGTGTATGTGTTGTCTAGATGGTCTGTAACTGCACATGTACACATTTATTACTATATGCATGCGCCACATTTTAGTATACTATCTCCTGTACATTTGTTTCCTTTACAGTGAAACTCAGAGTGGGCGAATGTTAAATAACACCGCTATCAACCATGAAATCTATCAAAAGGCTGATGGTATACTCCTACAAGTGAAAACTCGTAGACTAGTCTCCAATTAGAGTATGAAGATTGAAATAGTTTTTTTTCTATCAAACTGTTTTTTCTCAATGTTCCTTGCGAAGCACTTAAGAGCTATGTAGCTACGTTAATCAAAATAGGTCAGTCAAGCTGTAGGCACTTCATTGTATTACTTGTAATGTATAAAAATGGCAGCTAGGTCTCCATGCCTTGCCTAAAAGCTGTATTTTATTAAATCAAGTAGTTTTATTTCACACTTAGATTTACCACTGTCTCCAATACTCCAAATTCCTGATGCTGGAAGTGGAATTGTCCCTTTTAGAACAGTTACATGTTGTGCACGTAGGTTATTTAGGAAGCCAAATAGATTATTCTCTACAGGGCCAGACAGCAGGAGTTAGAATAGGTTGTGTGAAGATGGGTACAGTAGCACCCCCTACTGGAGAATCAAGATTGGAGAACAAAAGAGTGGGATGAAATGCAACTCAACTGAGTCTTTCAACCTAAATGAAAACCACTTTTCAGTACACCTAGGACATGGGCAATATTTTTTGCACACACAACTGACAAGAAAATAATTCAGATTTTTGTATTTGCTTTGTCATAGATTGAAAGTTCTAAATTACTATTTTGCTATTCAATATCGGCTTCATCCGACCCAAATATTGTTGAAAATCGTTTTGAGACGGCAGCTTCTGTTCAAACCAGCTACTCCACCTGTTTCACTGTATTTGTGTTCCCCATACATCCCCATTGAACCATGCCCCAAGAGTGGTACTTTTGTACTTTTTTAATTTTGGTAAAGAGAAATGCCAATATTTGATAAGCACCCTGATGATTCTGTTATTTATAGACAGAGATAAGAGGTAAGATTGAATCCGTGCCAGCATGATTTGGTAGGAAAGATTTACTAGTCTTTTGGGGGTTCTTCAACCTGAAATGCTTTGTCAGTTCATCAGGACAAAGGGCTGTCCAGTGTAAGTATGGAGTACAAACAGGTCCTCGCACGGTCCTTCTCTTGTCAATTTCTGTCATGCTTTCGTTCTATCATTTTGTCATGCAGCGTCTGTTTTCTCTTTTCTTATTGATGTATGTCTTATCTATGTGACTTTGTTCTTTGTCCTGCCCTCTTCCTCCTTTGGATTCCACTAGCTGGGAAAGGTTAGAGTAGGCCAACTGGACAGACTGCATATCAGACCAGCCAGAACACCACAGAGTGGAGTTGACTGTTAAGCAGCTAATCTACACCCTCCCCAAGTCTGAGAACACAGGCGCTCCTGTACTGCTCTGTCCTCACATCCCTTCCCTCACATTGTTGATTTGTCTCGAACGCAGATCAATCAAATCCAATTCACTCCAATCAGTTAATTATGGGAGGAATGTGATCATTAGTGGGCAGCCAAACCGTAGCTTCTTGAACCTCCTGTTACAGGCGGACTGTCATTGTCCATGTCTAGTCGGGGCATCTGCCAAAGAAACCAACCCTTCCCTATGGGGCCAACAAGATCTGAGATGGGCTTTCTCATAGCTGACCTAACAAGGTTAATAAAGTGCAGCGGCTTCGTCCGTGTGTTTGCTGCGAACAACAGACCAAAAGGTTCACTTCAGCTCCCCATTATTACGGACAGCCTTTTCCCTTCCCAAAAGGCTTTGAGGAATACAGGAAGCATATGCAGGGTCTGACCTCGCCTTCAGAGCGCAGCAGCTAATGAGGCACCTCTCCTCGGCTATTCACTTGGCTCTGCACCGGCTCCCGCATATCAAACCCAGAGCGGGGAGCTGGAGAGGAGAGCAGGCCGTCCTGTTGATTTTCAAAGGCCTTGTGCATATTTTGAGAAAAAAAAGCAGGAACCAACGGTACTTGTTTTTATCATCAGGGTTTGGACTTGAGTGATGTGCTGGACGTAAAGATCACGGTAACTCGGCGGGTCTTGAAAGACCACATGCCCATGTTTGAATGGTCCAATGAGGGGGCTGAGGGACATCAGAGAGGAAGGGGCAGGGCCCACTGAATGGCCTGTCTGAGGGGTGGGGGTGGGGGTGGTCAGGTGGGGAGAGGGCCGGGTGGCCATTGTGTGGGAGCCGGGGGTCCCATCTTTAGTTGCTCTTTGACCCAGATATGATCTAATAGATAGAGAAGGGGACAGTGGGCCCGTTGAATGGATGGGAGGGAGGGCTGTCCAAATCCCCTTAGGATTGTTTTGTCAGCTAAGCCTGGGTCTGCCAGCGTTTGCCAGATTCCCTCCGCACACACACCACCCTCTCCCCACAGGCATTGATCCAGCTTCTGGAGTGTCGAGTAGAAACAACATGGACGTCTCCGACTTCTAATTTACTGTAATATGTACCGCAGACCTGTTCATGGTGCGGCGCGTGCTCGGGATTTGCATTTGACGTTTTGAAAGGACATTCAAAATTTTTTACCTGTGTCCTTATTCATAGGAGATTAGATTCAGCTTCAGAAAGGTTCACTTAAAATGATGTGTTTGAGGTCTTTTGTGACGCCTCACAATTGTTACCTACAATGTAAAATGATAAATGTTCTTGGTGGAAATTATGTTGTAAGTTTACGCTCACTGGTAATAACAGTTGTGTGTACAATGATGTATTATTTTTTGTATTTATTTAAGCAATTACTTGCATAGTTTCCAAACTGTGGAACTAGTAACTTATTGTAAAAATTATTCATGAGATTGAATACTGTATGATTTTATAAAGTGATCTAATGTCAGTTGCATGATCTACTGGTTGAAGCAATAGGCTCAAGCTAAACTAACGTCTAGTTGATGGTTTGGATTCAATCTTCCCCCCAAAAAACAATCTGCTACTTTGACACTAATTAAGAAGGGAATTTCCAAAGCAATTGTTTGCCTTCTTTTTTTTGTAGATTGGTCTTTTTTGTCATGCTGAGTATTCCGATTTTGTTCCGCTTAATTATGTATTGCGTTGTCAACGGTTTTCACCCAATCAGAATGTATCAGAAATGCACTACTGGCTCCTTTGTGTTGACTATGTATAATTTATCCATCAGGGGCATCACTCCAGGGGTATTACTGATGTAGCAAGGAACTGCTCCTCCCTGTGGTTAGTGTCACACACTGCAGAAGTTGAGCTGCATGGGAAGTCATTTGGATGAGCAATGAACAGCCACCAGAAAAGAGTTGAACACTGGAAGACCATCAAATCAGTCAAATGTATACTGCAAGAATCACATTATATAGTAATTTGTAGTATAGCTATTATTTATTAATTGTGAAAATTACACTTTTGATTATCTCACGATGGCTGTACAATGTATTACAGTTGTCCATTTAACATCGACATAGAATACATGTTTATTTAGTCTAAAAGGCAATGACAATTCAAAAAGGATTTATTAACCTACAGATTAATGCGCATACCTAGAGCTGACATACTACAACTATAACTTCTAAGCATATCTTTGTTGTGCAATATAACAAGGGTGATCAGATGTGCCGGGCATAGCCGGCGATCAAATATACAGTGGGCACTGTGATTTTCTCTGCAGCCTCGTCTGTCCCTACTGGGTCCAGTGTTCATCCGGTATCCATCCTCATCTCTTTCATCGGCTCAGCTTCAACTTTGTCTCAAAAGCTAATTATACTCAGAGACTTTTGTTCATAAATGTGCTCCTCACGTGAATTCTCCACCCATCATCTTCCCCATCAGGCGTACTGCCACACGGACCACAGTGTTCCCAGGGTGATGCTGTAGGCCAGCACAGCCACCAGGTACACCCTGAAGAGCAGGATGTCCAGCACGTAGCCCACCTGCAGCCACTCCTTGGCAATGTCCCGGCATTCGTCCCGCTTCTCCAGGAAGTAGCGGATGGAGGACACCTCCTGCAGGATGTTTTCCATGACCGGAGGGGTGTGGTCTCTGGATGGGGCCAAGCCCATGCCCATGCTCAGCCCGCCTGGCCTCTCACCGTACTCCATCCCCTGTCCACTCTCACATGTGTGGTGGTGGCTGCATCGAGCTGTCGGGTGAACACATTGATTTAAGTACAAACAAACTTGTCTCTTTGCATCCTTTTTTAATCCCCCCCCACCTCCTCTTTTATTTCATGTGTCCTCAGTTTACCTGTTCCAAAGTTGTTGTCTTTATCTGGCTCCATTTCGGAGCCCCGGGACAGCATGGTGCAAAGGCGGTTTTTGTTGCGGATGCAGAAGAGGGAAGTGGCTCGGTCCAGCACCAGGTACCTAACCCACTGGGGCACGGGGGGCTGCAAGTCCTGCTTGTGGACCAGACGGACGATGAGCACGGTCTCTGTCAGACTGATGACCAAGAGGGCCATGCACACTATGAAGTACACACCTAGAAGAAGACATTAACATAGTTAACCAGTACAAACAAGCAACCTGTGGACAAAGTGTCGTTCTCTGGAATAGAACTGCATAGTTCACACAGTAAAATCCAATTTGAATTGACTTCAATTATATGCACTGGTCACAAAAGGCTCCATCATGCAAAACCATTACACAGTAAAGCATATTGAAGCTTCCAAAGAATTAACAAAATTTCAGGGTGCACAGCTTTCTTTTAACATCTGAAATAAAGTTAACTTTGTCCATGCGGCCTAATCTGTGGTTTCCCCCCCACCTATCAGAGGAGTTCCGATGGCCGTGGCGGGGAGCGTGTCGGAGACGATGATGAGGAACACGGAGTAGCCGAGGAGCAGCGTGATCTTGAAGGACACCCTTTCCCCACTGTCTGGAGGCAGGTAAAAGCCCACTATGTCCATCACCATTAAGAAGATGCTGGGAAGGAGCAAGTTTACAGTGTAGAACAGCGGCCGCCTTCGAATCACCACCTGGGACATTATCATAATACATTCACAGATACATATATATCTGTTAAAACAATGTGTATAGTTCTGAAATCCACGCACTCGAGATAATCCATAGCAAACTCTGAGATCTAAACATTTGAATCCGCAAAAAGAGGACAACATGCTTGTCACTGGAGGGTGTTATTAAATGGAATAGATGAGGGAATTGCCAAATTAGTTGGCTGTTGTCACTGAGTAAACTAGGCAGTAAGGCCACAGGCTCTTTTACCTAAACTATATTACAGAATCAGAACAGTTTCAAGAGCCCCTGCTTTTGGAACACTAAAAAACAAGACTACAGCAATTGATTTGATTGCTAGCTAAAAAGTATGCATTTGTTTCTCCTTAATAATGTCTACTTCTAAAGTGTTGTTTACATACTGCACTGTCTTCTTTTTATTTTAGGCACACTGTGTTGTGCCATCGAATAAATGAAGATCATATTGCAACATTCAAATTGAGCTGTTTTCTCCCTTGCGAATAGATACGATCTTCCAACCTCTTACATGAAACTTCATCTCAGCGTAGTAGTCGTCATTGTCCAGGCTGAAAGATTTGTACTTGGAGAGCACATGCAGCAGTTCCCATTCCCCCTGGTTCATGAAAAGACTCTTGTCCTCCTTCAGCTCATCGGGGCTCCGAATAAGGGTGATGTTGATGTCCTTAACTGCAGGTAGAGAAGAGGTCGGTGGGGTCACGTCAATAGGTTAATCACTGTCTGTCTATAACTGTAAGGTGCCCTCACCTCCTTGTCTTAAGGTCCTTAGACAGTATTGGATTGTCGGGTTGTTCAACTCAACAGAGCATATTAGCAATGATTGTGGGACTCTGGTGGCAGCGCGCGTGGTAGACGTAACCATGCTCTTCAGATTTTGTCTAATTACGTTCTTTATTTTATTGGAAATCATTATTGAAAGTGATGGTTTGATTTGTATATATGGAGCAACAAAGTGCATACGTTTTTTATTTAACATCTGTTGCAATTGGTAATCAGATACTTTCTATCAACATACCAATAAAATGATGGTACTGATAGATCTGTTTTATTAGTCCTTTTTTTTACTAAAGTTGTGTTTGTTTGTGTGTGCATGTTGCTCGAGAAGTCAAAAGAATGCTTCTTACTGGTATGAAGCCAGCTCTGGAAGGTCAAGCTACAGTTCTGGACATCAAAAGGGAAATTGTAGATGTTGAGCATGCATGCTGTCACCACCTGGATGGGCTTGTAGTTGCGGACAAGTCCATTGTGTTCCACGTACACATAGGGAATGTCTGGAGACTTTCCAACATCAACACTGAAGGGGGTAAATTTGTTACCAAAAAAATACAATTTCAACTGATATTCTCATTGGAAAAGTTCCTTAGTTGTGAAATTACATACCATAAATAAATCTTCTTTAATGTTCTAATACTAACTGAGAAACTTTAGAAGCTAAGTGCAAAATATATCTTAATGCAATTAATTGTTTTTATATCAAACTAATTTGTATGAAGTAATATTATACACTTACAACTCATTAATGAGTATGTCAGGCACCCAAACATTTGCAGTTGGGATTGACACTTTTTTGACATCGTCGAAGTCCTCTGGATTCCAAACCAGGAATTCATCCGTCCAATTCTGGCATCAAAGTAATATAACGAACATAACTAAACATCTGGATAACATATGCTGATCATCAGTTATACTTTCTGTCTGTATGCCGTTAGCATAAAGTAGCCTAAATTTAATGCCAACACAAACAAAATGACAGGCTTAAAATATACGTTCGGTCAAATGATGCTTGTCATAAACTCGGAGAACTTTTTTCAGTCATGTATTATATTTAAGATAAAAATATCCAGTAAAGCCATGAAAAATATATTTGAAAATATATTTTTAAAACCACACAAATACCATGTTTTTAGCCTTCTTACCTGTCTGTACCACACATATGTAGTCAAAACCTGGTTCTTTTCGTCCTACCGAAAAAGGTCGAATTAGTAATAAACATTAAGTTAGAAACTATCATCTGAAGTTTGTTGGGAATTGACTGCTATATGTAATGTATTAGATTATCTTGTAATCTTGTAATGTTTGCACGAGCCTTTTTGCTTTGAAAATATATAGCTTTTTTAAGTTAGTCAGAAAGAATCATGCCAACAATTGTTAGCCGATGATTTTCTTCAGAGCATTGTTCATCTCGGCCTACCACGTTGAGTATGGAGTATACCATCAGGTCAATAGCCACTTTTGTTGTTCGACGCCAGTCGCGCACTGGTCGCACTCCCTTTTTGTATCCAGCACCCAAGAACTCAGCAAGTCGCACCAAAGTAGAATTGCCGAAGCGTCCCGCGTTAGTGCCCAGTTTTTTTACTAAAATGTATATAAATAAACAAATCATTGTTGTCCCTTTGTTAGGTCTCTATGTTGGAATACAAATACAAACGTGATAAGGTCCTATTGAGTCAGAAAGAAACAACCCAGATTAAGTCCAACAAATATATGTTCGATTTTTCATGCTGCCTTACATCCCGACCTACCTGTCGAAGCTTCTGCGGAGTCCAGTAGCATGAGAATAAGCGCTGTCCATAGTGCTGAAATTCTCATCATTCTTAGTTAAGTAATTCTCCTATGAACTTGATTCAGGCCTTCACCAGACTAGGAATGTGTCAAGTGGCTGAGAGTGAGACCCATGTCCTGTGCTAACCTACCGAATACATTTGAAATTCACTGAACCCCAATTAGATTTGTTGGGTCTCTGGCATTTGGTTTGTACAGTAGCTGATGTCACGCACTCTGGAGGGTGTGTCCGTCTGTGTGCTACTGCCAGGATTTGGGTGTTGTCCTATGGGTTACAATGTCCATAGCGTCAGAGTGCCACGGCGTCAACGTCAACTTGTTTACTTGATCTTTTTTTTTTCGCAATGAGATCATCAGACATTTGATACTGACTTTAACCTCACTAAAGTAGATTTCCTGGTCCCTGTTAGACTAATTCATCTATCTGGATCAGGGTCAGTGGATGCATGCGTCTGGAAAATATCCACAGCCTTTTGCCAAGAAACTTGATTAGTACTTTGTTACATAGAGCATAACTCAGGTTTATGTATTGTCGAAAATAGAATAGTTTTATTTGTCGTGCTTTG
>JAVQJS010083263.1:0-10334 GCA_036024795.1 Galaxias rostratus | reverse complement strand
CCAGGTAAGCGAACAGTGTTCGGCGAATACGTATGGTACACTCATGATGATGGACTACTGGACTACTAAAACCGTTTTCCTCATCCAAAGGAAGTAGGAATAACTCCTTCTTCTTTTGTGTGCCATGCCTCGCCCTGTGGTAACGCAGCCCTATTCCCAACAAATGTCTTTATCTCCCTTAGAATAAAAAAAAGATAGCTTAAATTAACATTTAAATGAGCGAAAACACATGCATAATTTTAGGACAAAGACCACTCTCAATTAGTGTTTCACTCGTTCAACTTGGGAGGAAAACTTTTCAAACTTTTTTCGACAGGCTCCCGGAACGACACACACACAATCCAGAACACTTTCTTTAGCCTCTTCCACTCGGAAATCTTTTTGGGAAGAGAAAAAAAACAAGCTCAGAGGCTGTACTTAATATTCTGCAAAGGGGTTTTCTTTAGACCTATGAATCCTTTATTTGTTTCCCCTCGATCCCCGAGGTAAATTTACCTTATCGAACACTTTCTATTGTATCCAAGCCCCCCCCCTACCTCCACCCACCCCTCCATTAGCCCATAGATAGCTGGCGGCGTTAGGGGGCGGTTGTTAAATAGGAGGCTAAAGCATTGGGCGAGCTCAAGAAAGACAGACCTGCCCCCTTCCACCCAAAGGCCATTACTTAGTCTGGTGATGTGCACTAACGTGGGGGCCCTGGGGTAGTATTGAGCCACCTGTAAGTGGCACCGTTTCCTTCCTACCAGCAGGTATAAATCAATGGGTTCCTCTCTCTCGGCGGATGATGGAACGGAGGGGTTGCTTGCGAGCCATCCGTCATTGTCCCAGTGGAGCTTCTCCGATCCTTCGGCTGGCCGATGGGTCGGAGCGGCGCGAAGTTCATGTTTCAGCTTGGGCGGTCCGAGGTCTCGCTGGCGACCGTCGCATAGGTTTGGAGTAACTTCGTACGGCACATCCCATGCTATTCCCTAGAAGTTGGTCTCCATTCGAATGTATGATTCCCGTTGTATTAGCCACAAGGACGAATCCCTCAGTCGACAGTGCAGTGGACACACCCTTGTCCAGCTCGAGCCACATGCGAGGTCTACTTCCAGCATTGCATCACGGTTATTGCGGCTTGGAATGCGCTATGACACTGGTATGACACGGAAGCTGAATGCCCACATCACCCCGGCTGGAAGCCCTCCCCCCCAAAGTACCCCTCTGTAGCTGACAGATGGGCCAGGACCCTCTGATTCATGCTCACCGCCACAGCGCTTCATCCACCACAGCTCGTAAATCCCGGGTCCGCGCTGCAGGTGAACTTCCCTCCAGACACCCAGCAGTGGGGCTTCTAATCCTTTACCACGACTGCGGTCTCCGCCCCCCACCATATTTCACCGCTCACATTTCCCCTGGCGTCGGGGCAGATTGCTATGTGGCGCCATGCCGTGAACGGGGGGGGGAGAGGAGTGAAGCTCGTTGCCTCGCTCGCCGTCGTGCACATCCGCCATAGCGTGTCCCTAGAGTGCAGCAGAAAGAATGCCAAATTGGGACACAGGAGGCTTGGGTAATTAGCTTGGAACGAGGTGCCGCAACGTGGCTCCACCGCGATGGGAGAGCTTCGGGCCGTGGGATGCCTTCGCCGTGGATACACGGCCACTGCACTTGGCCCCACGTGGCAACCCGGAGGCCCTCGCCGGCGTTGCCTGGGAACCGATCGGGATGGCGTCCGTCTGAAACGAGGGAGAAAAGAAAATATGGAAGTTAATAAGTGGAAAGCAAAAAGACATTGGATTGCGGGGAAAACAAATGGGATCTGCACCGGCATAGCGAGCGAGCGAGTGAGTGAGTATACATTGTCTGCGTGTTGCAGGCCCTCGCAGCGCACACCTGCGCGTGGTGGAGCGAATCACGCCAGTCCATGTCGAGGGCCCCCCTGTACGTGTTCCCAGCATGGAGGCTCGTCAGGGGAAGGGGAGCTGTGCTCGGCCAGAGGTAATTTGCCCTCCCTGACGAACCCCTGAAAAGGCCCAGCTCCTTACCAAGGCACACCCTCCTGATTGGGTTGCGCCTGGATAATTGCCCACTGCCCGAAACAAAGGTGCCCCCCCTCCCCCGTTAGTGAATCAATGCAAACTCACTCTCCCTCCTCCCTCTCCCTCCGGCTCTCCTTGTAACGGGAGACGGATGGAGTTTGCGGTGCCGCTCGCTAGCTCCGGGACCCAGTTTAAAACGGGCCGCATCCGCCGCCAGCCTTTGTAAGGCGATCCAAAGGCAAGTGAGTACACACCAACATCTCTGAACGGACAGACAGACGCTTCTGCCCGCTCCCACCCACAGGCTAGACACCCTTTTAATGCAGAAGAACCACTTTACACACGCACACACACACACACGCACACACACACACACACACACACACACACACACACACACACACACCCACTGCACACCCACCGCTCGACGGTGAGTCGCGGCATCCTCTCATGTATACATATCGGCTCATCAGGCAGGAAAATCAAACAAGCGCACTCCCCAGGCTTGCGGGGCTTCGAGGCTGTTATTTCGCCGCCGCCGCCTCTTAACGATCAGCATCTGTTCTCCCTCCGCTGCTGGAACGTTAGCTGGGCTAAGCAAGCCTTTGTGTGGCACTTCCTGCAAGGCTCCCCCCCCCCAGTGATACGTCGGGCCACCGGTGGACGTTTCTCCCCCTCAGATGTGGTTGCGTCTCGGCCCAGCCCCGTTGCTGCCTCAACCCGGAGGAAAGTGCTGACAGCGGTTGAGATGTGATTCAAGAACTGTGACCGGTTTTGTAAGAGGGGATGCATTGAATGCTGTTTTTTTTTACACAGTGTAAGCAAATATTTGCGTGCATTGTGTGCTCTGTTGCATCTCAAGCTAGGCTAGGCTTAGACTAACAAACTGGCGTTTTTTGTTGCATAACCTTGTCAATTACTTCAAAACGTTTCTTTTGTTTGTTTTTTTAAACAATTATCTTTCTTCTTTTTGTCACCAAACGGTGGCGGTAGTATCTCGTGATCTGAAGCCGGAAGTTACAGTAGAGAACTCGCTCTTTAAAGTCAGAGAACGGGTAATGAAAAGCACAAAGAAACTCCATAAATGACACTGCCCTTCTCAGTCCTCCATCGCAGGGCTGGATGGTCATACTGTCTCTTTCACAACCTGGTCTTCACGCTTACACTTCCCCCGGTATTTGAACAACAGCTCAGGCTTGAACAGCCGTGAGGATGCCGACTTTCCCCTCACACTCGACGTTCCGGAACGTTTTGCCGTCGTGGCCGGACGTGTCACCCTCGTGCACTCGGTTAGCCTCCGCGTAGAGTCGAGGCGCCAAAACGTCGCGTTCCCCACCCATATGGTCGTCGAGTCCCCGCCGCAAAGACCCTCGGTGTAGGAGTCGAGAGGCTGTTTTCCTTTCAAATCCCCTGCTTTAAGTCAAAGCCCATCGGAGCAAAGAAGAGGACAATCCCCCTGGGAAATCAGGCAGCTTCAGAAGCTGACCAAAGTGTTTTGCGTGCAGTCATTATGTTATGATAATAAACTGTGATGTGTCTTTCTGATGCTTAATTGCCAGGTTTTTCCCATATAAAAGACACATTTTCTTTGGGACGTGTCACGCCTTCACCTTCATTTCGACACGGCTGTCATATAGCTTTACTTTTAAGTGGCTATAGATGTTCAACAGTGACAGTGATTAACCACAACAGTTGGTTATCCGTTGGTCTTTTAACTGCACCGATAGCATTTTGGCAAATGTCCTCAGTTTAGTTTGCCAACAAAAGCCTATTTAGCCTCAGTCCACTAATTGTGGCATTAGAATTGTAAAGTTCTATCTGGCGTTGGCACAAATTTAGTCTGTAACATATATTTGATGCGAGGATGTTTATTTGCCTGTGTGTAGTGTTAGGTTTTTTGAATGAAACGTAGGCCTCTTAATCATCTACAAAATATGTAGTGCTACACACCAGTGTTCAAGCTGAGATGGGGAAATTTTGACTCCGCATGCTTCAGAACCACTCCATGAGGCAACCTTATAATTCACAAGGTCACACAATGCCTATGTACAAAGTTGTTTGATAGCACACGTTGAAAGCTGTGTAAAAATGTACATCAGCGGCCAGCATAGGGCAAGATTTGCTTCTTTGAGAAAAAGATTTAGTATTTAGTGCACCATCTCAGGCTTAACATATTTTCTTTTGCTACGATGCCTGGTAGGATATGGGTATTCTGCTGGTTCTTTTCTTTCCCTGGGTTTCCTGTTTTTTATTTTCTCGTTCAAGTGGTGCTCAGGGCACACTTCATGTTGCTGGGTTTATGGTTTGATGTAAATTATATTTGACGGTTGCAGTGGAATCACACTGGGTCCTTATCTCCTGCCCATAGGGCTATATTTATTGTTTGTGGTTCTCCTTTAACTGCCCAGTAGTGGCTGTGGTGACAAATTACTTTTTGAAAAGAGGGCATTAACTAAAGGCAACAATGAAACTGATTGACCATGTTGAGGCTTAATGGAATTCCCTATGTGTCATCCTCAGACACCTGTGGCCCCTTTTTTGCTGTTCACTTTGTTTCTGTATAGATGGGGACAATGGCATCCATTTTCTATTCCCTCAACCCAGCTCATTAATGATTCATATCAAACACCTGTGGCCCCCTGGCTGTATGGCTCGTTCTCCAGGAGTTCCGTGATTGCACTTTGCCATTGTTTTTGTTTGAACCAGGACTTTCTGGCTTTGTTTGGGTGGAGAACACCTGTTCCGTTTCGTCGTGTCAATCTGTCAGTTTAGCCAGGGTTTCATTTGCAAGTGTAAACATTGTATGATGCTTATTAACATCTACATGTCACATATATCGTGCTCATCTCTGAAAGTTGCTGTGCTCTTTTAAGCTCTTTTCTACTCACATTAACGTTTCGTTAACGGGCTTTTACAGTATCAGGACTGGAATTCTTCTATGTGCTGCTTGCAACAGTTTCCCATTGAGAGTAAATTCCATGTAGATAGTTACACAAGGGGCCACCAGTTGTCCATCTGAACTTCATGGTTCAAAATGGATACTTAAATAAAACCCATCTATACCAGATTTGCAACGCCCCTACCGGCAATTTACCTGTTTTCTCCTTTTTAAATTCAACTTCTTTCCTAATATTCAACCTCTTTCAGTAATATGTCATTATCTGACACGCCAATTTTTGCTTCAGACTAACATTGCAGGCCTTCGGTATTTGCCAAAACTCAAAACTGAGGAGGTATCCATGACATATTGGCTTTAAACCCATGACTAAATA
Organism: Galaxias rostratus; assembly: GCA_036024795.1. Taxonomy (NCBI): domain Eukaryota; kingdom Metazoa; phylum Chordata; class Actinopteri; order Galaxiiformes; family Galaxiidae; genus Galaxias; species Galaxias rostratus. The sequence goes on along the minus strand of JAVQJS010083263.1, from coordinate 5,044 downwards.
AATATGTTAAGAAGCGTCTGCTTCTAGGCCATTGAAAAATATCAGGATGTTTCACCACCGTGTAACCCCCCCCGCCCCCCCCTACTGTTTTCAGAACACGGACCCGGTGCACGACATGCTACTCGACGTGATCACCTGGGTGGGCATCCTGCTGTCGCTGGTCTGCCTCCTCATCAGCCTCTTCACCTTCTGCTTCTTCCGGGGCCTGCAGAGCGACCGCAACACCATCCACAAGAACCTCTGCATCAGCCTCTTCATCGCCGAGTCCCTCTTCCTGGTGGGCATCAACCGCGTGGACCAACCGGTGAGCGGGCGCTGGGGAGTCGGTCGTGCGGTTTGCCGTAGGGGAGCGAACGGGAGTTTTGCGGGGAAAGGGTTTGAAATCCGACATTCCGTGGGAGACTCTTGGGAGCGACGGGAGTGCGTTCTACCCGAGAGACTCACGAGAAAGGACGTCATCCATAGTTTAGTTTTTCAGTCCAAGCTTGGCATTGTCATCTTATGATGGCCATCTGCGCTATAGACAGTAATTCATCAAAGATGTGACAAACACAAACACACGCACACACACACCAAATGCACCAAGGAAATCTTTGAATAAATTAACTTCATGCACAAACACAAAGCGTCTTTTTCACAATGCACCTGAAGGCTTTTGTAGAGAGGGTCTATTGGCATAACCTTCTTCTTACCTACAATGCAAAGCATGTCTAGTAGTGAGACTACACAAACAATCTTTGACGTGCAATTTTACTGTTACCGTTTCCAGGCTGTGATCTGCTAAAGCAGAACTATCACAATAGTAATATATGGCAGTTGTCTAAAACCCAAAGCCGCTTTGCATGATAAACGGCAAACATGCCAAGAGACATGTTTTGCAATTATTTCTGTTGGGTGTCCGTGTCCGTGGTTTCATGATGGTAACTTTGGAAACTACTCTGCTTTTTTGTGTTTTCATGTTTTCATCATACAGTTTAGCTATCTGTCTGCCCACAACACACATTTCACACGATTTGTCTTTCTAACACACACACACACACACACACACACACATTACACTCCATTTCTATCCAACACGACGGCACAGTGATACACTGGACCCCCTCCCTCCCGGTGTACTGTCGTGCAGCCAACTGATCTCTAAATGCTAGGGATAATCTGGATTAGATCGATCGATACACTCTGCCTGTGTCTTTAATGGCCGCCGCTGGATCGTGTCACTTAAGAGCTGATCGCTGCTGCTACCAGGTTGAGTCATGCCCTCTGGGCACAGTGCACAGTGAGTCTACTCTCTGTGTGTGTGTGTGTGCGTGTGTGTGTGTGTGTGTGTGTGTGTGTGTGTGTGTGTGTGTGTGTGTGTGTGTGTGTGTGTGCGCGCACATTTTAGATCATTGACACTTATTTAGCCATGCCTCATACAATGCCTCATAGACTACACACTATGGACACACACACACACAAAAAGGCACACTCTAATTCAAGCTCACTGTGTGAACCCTGACTGTTAGTGGTCTCAAAGTGTCTGAGCGCATGTGCATAAGGAACCGTTTATACCTTTAGGAGACGGCGATGAAGCAAATGGACATTGCCTCATACCGTGGGCCTGTGAAACGAGTCGAGGCTTTTTGTTGTCTTCATTCTCAGCCAGCCAATCATAAGACAGCGGTCAACACAGCTCAGCTCCTGAAAAGGCAGAAGCAAGAATAAGTTAAAATATGGGTTCTTACCCTAAGAAAATGTTAACAAGAATTGTAGTTCAATAGATGTACAGTGTGGTACTGTGTGTGTGTGTGTGTGTGTGTGTGTGTGTGTGTGTGTGTGTGTGTGTGTGCACGCGTGGTCAGCAGTGGTGAACGAGGCCGTGCTCTAGAGCTCAGACGTGGTTTCCTGTCTGTGTTTAACTCTAAGCAGAAACATCTCTGCCACATGGTGAACAGACCCCTGAGACACACACCCACGCACTCACACACACTACCTCACTCACTCTCACACAGCAGGGTAACAGGCACTCTGCGCCATGTAGTTTATACCGCTCCCGTGCGTTTAGTTCTGATGGGGGGTCATTCAGCATACTTGTATATTCTCGTCATTCCAGAATCCCTTCTTACTTGTAAGAACATACAAAAGGTTGATGGCAGAGGCAGAGGGTTAATAGGTGTAGGTTTGAGAGGCCCAAAGCAGAGGCTGATAGGTAGAGGTTTGACATGCCCAAAGCATAAGGCTGATAGAGGTTTGAGAGGTTGTAAGCTGAGGGCTGATAGGTTGAGGTTTGAGAGGCCATAAGCAGAGGGCTGATAGGTAGAGGTTTGAGAGGCCGTCAACAGAGGGTTAATAAGTGTAGGTTTGAGAGGCCCAAAGCAGAGGCTGATAGGTAGAGGTTTGAGAGGCCGTCAGCAGAGGGCTGATAGGTAGAGGTTTGAGAGGCCGTCAGCAGAGGGCTGATTGGTAGAGGTTTGAGAGGCCGTCAGCAGAGGGCTGATAGGTATTGGTTTGAGAGGCCGTCAGCAGAGGGCTGATAGGTATAGGTTTGAGAGGCCATCAGCAGAGGGCTGATAGGTAGACGTTTAAGAGGACGTCGGCAGAGAGCTGATAGGAGAGGTTTGAGAGGCCGTAAGCAGAGGGCTGATAGGAGAGATTTGAGAGGCCGTAAGCAGAGGGCTGATAGGAGAGGTTTGAGAGGCCGTCAGCAGAGGGCTGATAGGTATAGGTTTGAGAGGCCGTCAGCAGAGGGCTGATAGGAGAGGTTGAGAGGCCGTAAGCAGAGGGCTGTGGGGCTCTATTCGTTGGGTTTCAAGGCCCTGGACAGAGGGATGATAGGCCCTATAGGGTTAAGTAGCCCTGACGGAATTGATGGAGTTGATAACCAGATTTCCTTATATAATAATTAGAGGACTTTGAGTGTTATTGTGAGAGTGAGGGAGACTAAGGGAGAAAGGGAGATAATGAGAAACATGTGTTCATAATTCTGCTTTGCTTGTGATCCGACTGTGCCTCTCTGCTCACGGAGATATCAGACAGAGAACAGTGTCTGACCAAACTTCCAATTGTATACAGTCAACTGTCCAGAGGACATAGTGCTGCCTAGTCCATGTCACACGTCACTGAGCGCCAGGTGAGTGAGTGAACACGCTGGAGCCATCGCTGAACGTCGTGAGTTGATCAAAGTGAAGTGCGGAGGGCCAGAAGGAGAAGGCTCAAACTGCAGCAGCAAAACAAGATGACGTTCCATCAACACTTTTCCAACCGAAGGACTCCCCTTGTTTGTCACAACGCTGCCGCTACCATAACAATTAGATAAAGAAAAAACCTTCAATTGCCGTTATGTCACAGGTAGAGTTACAACAATGTCTAGTGTCCCCTAGATATTTGTTTAGTACATTGATTGAATATCCCTTCTTCTATAGAAATTATACAGTTACCTTTTAACGTAATACAAACAAGTACAAGTTCGTATATACTATGGTTGCCTAACGAAGAAAAGGGTAAGATTTTATTACGTTAATTTTACGGTAACGTTGCATAGCATTACCAAGAGTGTCGATGTTAGCTTCATTTTGGTAACTGCGTACCGCTAAGGCAGCGTTTCCCAACATTTCCCCACCCTCGGCACACTGGGATAAACCTATTTATTTCGCGGCAGGCCCCAGATATAAAACCAAATCAAACTTGATGCAAAAGATCTGTTTATTTTATACCAATGTGACTCTCCCAAAGTTCCAAGGCACACCAGAGTGCACACCAGAGAGCAGAGGAACCTGCATTCTCTATCGAAACATATAGCTTCGTATATGGCTTGCAATGAAGGCTATTAGACTGTGGGTTGTCTTCTTCACAGCCCCGTGTCACCGTGTCCAGAAGGTGCCACTGTCAACCATGTGCCGTCTCAAGCCGTCCTGTGAACGCCGTCAGCAGCACGCCGCCTTTTTCCCAACGCTCCTCTCTGCCCTCAGTTCCCAGCCTCTCGTGTGCTTTGTTTGGGGGTTGGAATTGAAAATCTTCATATATTTCCATCCAAATAAAACCAAAACAAATCAATCAAATGCGCAGCTATCTTATCCGGTAAAACGGGTGGAGTTTGTTTGCTCGGGATAGCAGCTTAGCGTATGTTTCAAAGCTCCTGTGCTCAGATTGCAAGGTTACTGTGAACAACATGTGTGTGCTTTAGTCAGTACTGATGGTGTCTGCCCATGTCTACATTCTAAAGGGGGGATGGTTGTTCAAATACTGCCTATCTTTGCTTAGGCTTAAACAAAGTATTTTATGCATCCCCTTCAGCTTTAATTGTTTATGTATTATTGTCTAGGAGTCTGCTTGGTCCCAGGTGTAAATGGAATATGATCAGCTTTCCATAAAATAATAGCAAAGCAAACTGGATATGAAAACAACAAGCACAAAACATAAATACAAGTCGGAATACAAACGACGGATATGTACTGTGCAGATAACATATGAGGTATGAGGAACGTGCTCGTCAAGTTCATCAAGATTGACCTGCATCAGCCACCGTAGCAGCAGTGGGCAGGCAGTGTTAGTAGGTAGTGATTTAGGAGGAGGTATCCTTTCATGGGAGGGCATTGCCAGTTGGACACTGTTGCCAGTAGTCACAGTACTAGACTAGCCTGGAATACTGAATATATGAACCACCATAACTTGAAGCCCTCACATCGGTCCGTTTCAGCTCACGTGATTGGAAGAGGGACGGAATCAATTACATTGTCGCTAGTGGCAGAGTGTGTTTTGTTTTGGGGAAAAAAAATCTCATCAGAAAGACATCTTATGTCTCCAAGATGTTCCCTTCATGGGTTTATTTTGGATCCTTTTAATGTGAATAATATATTTCTCATGATCTAGGGTATTTTTACCTCGGGCGGATGATAGCACAAGAAAAAGCAGAAGATTGGACACAAAGGGAGGAGCAGCTCTGTGTGTGTGTGTGTGTGTGTGTGTGTGTGTGTGTGTGTGTGTGTGTGTGTGTGTGTGTGTGTGTGACAGACCGGTCGGTTTTTACAGATCACCCTCAACTCTGTGAAAAACACGCCAGCAC
>JAVQJS010083252.1:0-10695 GCA_036024795.1 Galaxias rostratus | reverse complement strand
CAGAAAGGGACACGAATCAATAAAAAATAGAAATGTCACGCAAATTAATCCAGGTACTTTTTAAAAACGTTTAAATATTCACCTATTACTCAATAATTCTATTGACATTCTAAAATACTAAACAGAACTCACCCACTAAGTCCTCAATAGAGTCAGATTCAGAATCTGAAATTGTGAAACAATAAAAGGAGGTCAATTTAACCAATGAGATTTTACAAATGATTTGAATATTTATAATATCAAGTTTCCATGACATCCACACACAGTCCACATCATTTTAAGTGGACAACTTTAACGCCATCTACTGTAGGCATTTTGTGTAAAAACGTTAACCTCCCCTACCCTCATTTTCACTCAAGTTTCCGTCTCCCTCATCTGGAGAGAGAGGTTAACAATGTCATTCAATCGGAACATTGTGTAAACATCTCATGCAATATGAAATGTTTTTTGTTTTGTTTAGTTTTTTTAAATGCAGCAATTAATAAATTAAATTTTTAAGTGTTTTTTAGCACCTGAACAACATTTTTCAATGTTCAATGTTGAAACTGCGTATAAAATAAACGTATAGATCTAACACATTCTCAACGTGCCACAACGTACCACTCAAATCTTGAACACGATCTGAGAAAGAAACAAAAAAGAAAAGGAAATATTTCTAAGACATTTGATAAAACGTTCTTTTTAGTTTGTCCTACTTTTAGTTGGATAATATCATAGCAACTTCATTCAGAATTCCCTTGTACCCAAGCTTTGACATCCTCCCTCTGATCATCTGCAGAAAGACAGAAAACAGAAACTGTTATTGTTAAGTTATGCAAAAAAAATATTTTAACATTTGAAAAGTATTTTGTGTATTTTATTTGTTTTTGTTTTTTGCTGTATGCTTATGTGAGGGCTCAGGCCTTATCTGAAACTGTATTTACGCATTTACTTTTACTTACCATTCAACTGTGCGGCCTCAAACTCCATTTGATCTAAAAAGAGATGGGTTAGAGTGAAAGTCTTTCCTCTATGTCAGAACAATGGCTGTTTTGTATAATGTGTGGATGACTTACAAACCACAAAAGTCTAAGATAAATGTAGGCAAATCAAGGAGAGCAAAAGCAAAGGTTAAGTGCATGCTAGATGGTTTCGAAAAAGTGTGAAGCATAAAATGGTTCCACAAAATTTTGAGCTACTTGGATGTGGTGAAAATTTGTATAACCAAATCACTTGTAAACATTTCAGATACAAATGCTTGTAATGTACCTCTTTCTTTCAGTTCTCTCAGCTCACCCACTGGAAGACATAACTGCAGTGTTAAATAAAAAATAATTTCCTTCATAAATCGTATTAAATGTTAAAGTTCGTACTTCTCTTACCAACAGTGTCCTCTTTCTCTGCAGATTCCAAAGATGCTGTGAAAACTATAAGATACCACAGATACATTACAAAAGCTTTATGACTGACTAAAACTCACATTTGCTTATATACAATACCTACATGTGGGGTGTATATTTCAATTGTTTTTAGGTATAACATCATTGTTCAATATGCACATTTGAACTAAATATAACAGAAATACATTTATTTACTTAACACGTCTAGAAAGCATATGTAGCCTCCCCATTAGATTCTTAAATTAGCCCACAAAAACTGTGCTGTGAGGTAAATTAATTAAATCAACTTAAAACAAATGGTTAAAATGTTCTAGGAGCCCTTCAAAGTAAGACCTTCCTACCAGTATGGAATCCTGATGTAGAAAGGAAGATAAAAAAGGGCACTAGCATTCTCATCTTTGCCCACCCAGTAAGTAACTGCCAGGAGAAGGTGCTGAGTGTCCGTCCGGATTTGGGTGTCTGCGTTTTAGTTCGTGAAGGTTCTCTTATACACTCAAACAAATCACATGTGGTTATGGTACAATTGTCCTTGTCTACCTAGTGGCAGCTGGGTGGCACATCCCGGCACGTCACCACAAAGACACAGCAGTATTTAGGGACTCAATGCCACCTATTGTCAGACGTTCTGTCACATGGGGGTTTATTTGGGTAGCATGGACTTTTTTGGGACAGGGGGATGTATGCATGAGAGAGGGATGTCAAATTAGTGAAACAATAGCAATATCCACTCAGAGGGATTTAACAGCATGCTTCATTAGCATCTTTTTTCATTTAGGGAGTATTGATTAGTCACTAAAATAACTGAAAACCCAAAATATGAATAGTAGTTGTTTCCATGAAGTAGTGCATCTTTAATGGATACCTCATTTACTGTAAAATAACCATTTTCTAGCAGCAAAAACTTCCAACTGTCAACTAGTTGAAGGAAGAAATATTCTATCTGGAGGAAAGGAAAATGTGGCTGCATTAAAAAACATCAAAGGCTTACTGAGCCATCTGCATGTGAAACATAAATTGCATCTTAGGTCGTTACATGCTGATTTAAAAATGCAATCAGACAAATGTTGGTATTTTGAGGGTAGAATTACTTATGAAGATTTCAGTTAAGTGTTTAATTGCCATGCAAAAAGCCTTGAACACTGGAAAGTATTAACATTTTATTAAGATCGAAATAAAAATGCCACATGCTGGCCTGCAATTCCACAAACAAGTTGTTTCTATTGTCCCAATAAAGCGGATGACAGGTTTATAAACATTGCTAATATAAATAAGTACAAAATATAAGACAACATTTATTTCAAACATATCCTACTCACATGAATACGTACAATAAGTTTTATATATGGAAACAGTGGTCTAAAAACACTCATTCTCTAATTAATTTTTTTATTTTGTAAACAAATTTGAAAGACTTGGTAATAGTATTATTAAACGTTGATTCTAAATGTATTAAATAAAAGGTGCTTTCTCTCAGCGTTGCAGAGCCTGACCAGCAAGAAGCTTTTTATTTTATTTTTATAAAGTGCATTAGAACATAGATATTTTGAAAGCAGTTCATAAACGTGTAAGTAAATCAATACCAAACATGTACAGGTGCTGTCCTACTGACTACTGCTGTTAGTAAATACTGACGAGCAGATGAACATATCTTGCATTCCAGTCTTTAAGGCACAATTTAAGTTTTTTTTAAAATAAGCTTTTGATAAATCTTCTAATGAAAACATATGAACAGAAGCATTTCAGAGGCTTATCATTCTGATTGAAATATTAAGTAATTTACATTAAAAATTAAAAATTTAAAGACTTGTATTACATTACTTTGGTGGCAAACCCTGTTTGATTCCAACATATAAGCAGGATATTCAGGTTGATGTTGAACCGTTTCACATGAGGTAGAGGGACTGCAAAATCACCAGATGACCAAAACATTCACTTAAGGGATACATTCACTTCTGTAAACATATTAGAATCAGCCCCAGGGTCCTTTTGGGGTCACGTAATGGAGATAGGTTAGGGTTACTAACTTATTCACTGTAGCAAAACAAAAGCTAAATTCCCCGTTTTAGGATAATCACAACATAAAACAACACCTATTGAACTTTAACCGCTTGCTACAATTTTGTCCACTTTTATGCTGTCACAGTTGTGAATTCCACAAAGTACAACAGTGATTGACATTTTTAGGAGACTTGTGCTGATGATGTTTTGCTGGTGATAAAATGTGTGCTGACAAGTGTGGAGTGCCAGGTTGATCATCCAGGAGGTCTGTTCCCACCCCAAATACCCAGGACCTGACAGAGGAGAGAGCTTGTCACAGTGATATTATTGTGTTTCAATTTTGTGTGCATCTCGTCTTCAGTGCTGGTGCTAGTGCAAGTATGACTCCCACCCCCCCTCTTCCTGAGGTCTACAGCTCCCCTCTGAGGCGGGTGTGCAGATCCTCCTGGTCAATCTTGGCCGCCATGCTGTGCCAGCGGTGGTGGGCCAGTAAGGCCAGGTTCCGTGCCGCAATTGCGCTCATTTCCATTGCGCTGGCAGCCCATTCCACTGTGTTCAAGTAGTATAGGCGATCATGCAAGATGATGGGAGGAATGCGGCGGTGGGGCGGCCGATATGTTGGGTACGCCAGCCAGCGGGTCTCCGACACAGAGTCCCAGGACAAGAACATCTGGCTCAGCTGCTCCTGGGACAGTGACTGGGATGAAAAGATCTTCCAAACTTTGGAATGGCTGGCCGGGGGGCGTTTATAGCCTGGCGGAATGTGCACTGGGTCAATGGAGCTGAGGCTGTGGATGATAGAGCCCTTTGAGTCTGTGGTGAGGATGTCTGACACTCTGAACTCTGAGGGCTGCACTGTGGTACCCAGGTAGGACACGTTGAGCAGGCCGTGGACCAGAGTGGAGACCGTCTGATGGTAGCGGCCTGGATAGTGAGAGGGGATTGGCGAGGAGAAGCCGGTAAAAGTGATGTCAGACTTACCCTGGTGAAGCGGAGTGGCGATAATAACAATGTCATACAGGGAGTGGGCAGAGCCAGAGTCCCCAACATAGTTGAGTTCGTATAAATTGGCTGTGGGCCCTATTAACATAGAAACTCTTGTTAGAATGTGTGGGAGAGATGGTAGGTAAATGCAAAAATGAGACACAAGATTGTTAAGTCGGTGATGAGAAAAACAATACTCCACCAATTGAGAGTTCCCAGCATACCTGACTTGGAAGGGCGCGCCTTGACAGAAATGGAGGTGACTTTGGCTGGGATGAGTTCAGCCTTGCTGTTGTAGAGCAGTCCAGAACACACCCTCTTATTACCACCATCCACTGCCCAAAGGCCTGGGTCTGCCCCGGCTAGACATACTGCCCCTGCACAGCCGCCAAGACAACAAAGGAAAAATACAATAGCACATAATAAGGCTTATTATTTTAGGAGAGACAACACAAACTGGTTAAGGTATATATATGTACAGTATATATATATATATATATATATATGTATGATATCCAACCATACCTACGAAGCCGTTTATGCGGACACTTTGGCCGTAGTTCACCCGGGTGACTGGTGCTACAACATCATTGAGGAAGCTCTGGGAGAAGCCTTCCTTTCGCATGGCCTCCTCCAGGGTCTGATTAGCCAGTGTTAGGAAGCCGTCGCCACCCATGGCATGGAGCAGTTTTTCCACACTCGAGAAGGAATAGCCAAACTGCTGGAACTGATAGATTCTGAAAAACAACAGATATAATGACTCTTTGGGCACTCGCATCTTAAAAGACAGAACCCCCCTCAAAAAACATAAAATATGAACCCATTACAAGAATTCTTTAAAGCCATGACGATACTAAAAAAGGAATTCTTGCCTCATAAACCTATCTAGGATTCCCTCGACCCACATCTGCATGCGTAGGAAGTTGAATCCGTATCGCCAAACCAACCGCAGAAAGTTCACAATAAACCAGTCACTCTCTTCAAAGGTGAGCTCCTTTCCATCAAATATAGCCATTTTGGAAGGGACATCTTGCCTCTGGGAAATACCTTGACAGAATGGATTTTAGAATGATTGTTTAAATGGCATATTAATTCAGCTAATCCTTATCTAAAGGGACATAGGTTGGATGTTCATAAGGCCGTTTGATCAAAGTACGGGTATTTGTGTTCAAAATAAATTGTAATGATCTTACCCAGCATATCAATAAAATGTTTCATGTGGAGGTTCAACGGATGGATAACAGAGCCCCCTGTCTCATACTCATATTCTCCAATTTTCTCAGTGGCCAGTCGGCCCCCAACAAAACCAGGTTCAAACACATCGATCTTTACTATCGGCCCAAACTCTTGCCTCAGAAAGAATGCTGCCGACGTACCACCAATACCCGCTCCAACAACCGCTGAAAGAATCACAACTAGATGAGAAATTTTGTTGCCTATTTGCAGAACTTTAAGAGCATGGGTAGAATATGTGGCAGAAAATGTGTGAACATATATGTACCCCAAAAATATATAAAAACTATGTAGATTTTTAAAACAAGCATTGACATATGGTAAAAGGGCCATGTTTATTTGCTCACCTATTCTCTTAGGCTGATCTTTAACATCTGGAGCAGAGGCTAGACTACGCAATCCTGGTTGGCATAGCCCTAGGAACAGGACAGTTCTGAGAGAGAGTGATCTCAAACTCATCTTCTTCCACTGAAGCTTTTAACTGGAATTGCACGAGAATCTATCAAATATGAACGTAAAAACAAAATCAACAACAACAAAAACTTAGAAAATCACGCGGTTAAATTGATTTATCGTGTTGTCAATGTCCAACATATTGCATCAGGCTCGATAAACTAGTCATAATGATTCAATACTTGTACCAAAGGTCAAACAGAATAAGTTTAGCCAAGAAGGAGCACGCACAGACGTCACACACACAGAATCTGGTCGTAGAAAAATGCATCTAAACGGTAACAATATGAAAAAGTATACAGGGCTTACACTAACATCACGTTTTGTAAGTGAGCAGAATAAGATAATAATTATTGCTCATGCTCAACATTCCCGCACATAAAACAAACCAAATCCTAGGGATTTTCAATGGAGAATCTAAATTGAGCAATATTTAGGAATTTGGACTAAACTTACTCTATGTTCGGGAAACTGTCTCTCAAAGTAATATAGAAAAGTAAAGAAATAATAGATTTCCCTTGGAAAACTAAGTGTAAACTAACTTTGAAACCGTGCGTACCTCATTAGAGCCCAAACTAGCTAGATTTTTTATTTCGATTTAGATAGTAAGACGTCCGTCCTGTCAAGTATTAAATTGTAGCAAATGGAACGGAACTGGAAGTTTGACAGAACCTGACAAGGAAGGGAGTCGGAAGTGACGTTCTAGTTCTTATGAAGCATGCTTTGTCGGGGGTGACCTTAGATACTTAAATTTTTTCTTCTTCTAGTATCAGCCTCAAAATCAAAACTTGTAGAAGGTGCATTGCATGTATTGCATGCTAGACATCTTAACTTTTGCAGAAAATAGTCTACTACACTCCCTTAATAATGGCAGAGGCACATCAAGCGCGAATGCAAAATGAAGTGGAGGGGATGGTCCAAAGCTTAGAAAGGGACCATATTCGAATAATGCAGGTAACCTATTTTTTATAATGGACATTCTAGAGACCAGTTTTGTAACGTAACCTTATTGACATATTTTAGCATTATATCATAATTCGGAAGCAAAAGATTGTGTCTATGACAAGGCTATTCATTTTTTATATACCTACAGAGTTGCATTGTTCAATCAGAAACAAAAAAATTATAAACACCAAATACATGTTTTAATTATATGCATCTACAGGGACGAATGTTCAAATGCAGTGCAGATTGCTGTGAACGCTCTACAGACTCCATGTCACAGGTTCATCAATGTATTGAGCGTTGTCACACTCCTCTGGCACAGGCTCAGGGGCTGGTGACCTCTGAACTAGAGAAGTTTCAGGTAAGCAAGAGCCAAAATTAACACCATGCATCCAGTTGTACCTAAAGAATGGGTTACCCTTAACATTTGGGTCTCTTGTTTGCTTCCGTTTTCTAGGATCGATTGACCAGATGCACCATGCATTGCAATGACAAAGCCAGGGACATGTTTGACGCCGGGTCCAAAGAGACTGCTGTTCGGGCCTTGATGGAGAATTGTGTTGGCAGCTGTGTGGATGACCATGTCAACATGATCCCTAGCATGACACGCAGACTCAAAGAAAACCTTGACTCTATACCACAGTGAAATGGAAAAGGATGTGTTCAAAATGTTTTTGAGACAACATGGACTCTAAATTACTAGCAGGGAACCCATAGCTGACTTGGCAGTTGGTTGAAGACATGACATGATTAAACAGCTCTGAGTGCCATACCACCTTGGCCGAAACATTTAGATAAATCTTCAAGTGTAAAAGAAACATAAACTTAATGTTTAGACATGTGTACCAAGTTGGATACTACGGCTGGTTTATCATTAAATGCTGTAATATTATTTGAATGCCGTTCCTTACTAACTGATTTATTTGTATAATGTTGGACCTGAGACTGATATTTTAGTGAACTGCTGCATCATGACTCAGGAAGCCTGTGCCATAAGGCTGAGCGGTTTACTATTATTGGTCTTATACGGGAATCAATGGCTGAACTAATTGCAGCGTAAAATCTTACAGTGATTCTAATGTTAATTATCACGCAAAACGGAATACCTACCTGTTAAGAAATCTACCAGTGTACAGTAAGAAATTAAATTGTTATGTGTGTATAATTTTCAATTACGGATTCATGCCACAAACACTATTACGTTTTATGGAATATAATATGAATGCATATTTTAGATGTTTTATATTGTAAGAAAACACATGCTTACAAATTACATCAGCAAGGCACAGACCACTAGTTATGTGCCTGAGTTTTAGTTAAAGCTGCGTTCTATAACACTACAACAAAGTTAAACAATTGATCAAACTCTTTACACCCCATCCAAAAATGTACTTAATGTTTTTCTTTATTATCAAATAAGACACTTAACGGTAAAATATATTTTTAATATATACACATTCATAGAATTATAAAACATTTGAGTGAAAAGAACACAGCAAACACATTCTATGTATTTATTTATTGAGGTAACAAGAACCATTCAGTAAACAAAGTGTAGATCAACCCTTTCCCTCATGCAGGTTTGGTCCAAAAGTAACAACTTTTCAAAACAACAAAAAAAGGTTTAGGGATCAGCATTTGTATAAATGTTTCTGAAGTAAGATGAAATGGAAATAGGTTTCTCTCAAAGCACCAGAATTCACCGGTTAAGTACTAATGATTTCTACTGGTCCAAACTTAAAAGGCATCCAATAGGTTTGTAAATGGACACACTTTATATAATCTTAAAGTAAAAGCAAGAATGAACATACAATATTAGATATTTGTTATCTGTTAAACGAGAGGATGTTACTCTTCTAATAGCACCACAGGTCACTTAGGTGAACTGTTTGTTGGCAGTTGGAGGTTTGTCAAAATATGACATTCCTATGAACATTACAAAATAAATATTACAAAATAAACACAAAATTATTGACATAAATTGTCAACTTTAAAAGAGGTTCTACAAGGTGGTTAATCTAACAAAATATGAAAGCAGCATTTTACCACACAATCAACATGGATAGAGCATGCATATGTGATGTCCAAAGTGAATTTTACCATTTGACAGCATATGATGAGTGGTTGGGTCAAAATATAACAAAAATAAAACACTGGAAAGTGTGGGTATATACATACCACAGGAAGGAATGACATAGCAGAGACTGTGGATTGGGTATAGTATATGAATTAGTTCTGGAGCTGGAATCAGGTAACACTGCGGGTACTACTTTCAAGATCAGAGGAGTCTGGCCGTCGGTCAAGATGAGGCGACGTGTAGAGGAAGTTGCAGCACACATACAGGGGGAAAGACAAGAGCCGACTGTCCAGGTTCATCACCACATACTCCTTAGATTATAGTGAGACATCAGGAATAATGTCAATTATTTAACTATTTAAACAAAAACGTCAGATGGGATGATTTCCATCCTAATTATGAAACTGAACAGGGTAGGTGTGATGGGCTGACAAGAGTTGTAGGCAAGTCCCCATTGCTCAATATTAAAAGATGCAATTCTGTCGTTTTTGTTTGTAGTTTAATTCCTTACTAACCTGGTCTTTCTCCAGGGTAAGAAGCTGGTAACCAGTGGAGCGGCTGCACACAAGCTTTCCACTGCCGTCAAACGACGCCAGGCGTAACCTGGACATAGCATAGCTGGCAAGTTAGTCAAATACTTTCACATTAAAATATAAGCACGGACGATAGCTCAAAGATATTACAGCTCACCCGATTCAGCAAGGACAAACACTCACCTATATGCAATGTGTCTCCGAGGCTGAAGGCTTACAGCGCCCCCACATGGCTGACTCAACGTGTTCCTCTTGAAAACAATGAAGCGGTTTGTGTAGGTCACCAGAAGGTCAAAGCCAAAGTTAAAGCCTGTCCAGCGCCAGCAATACTGAAGGAAGACAAACTGAATGTCATTCTCTGAAGCACACATACAGACTTGACTGAGAGACAAGTTCATGTGGAGCAAGCAAAACAGGAAAAGTCCAACTTACATCACCATCTTTGGTTAATTTCCTGCCACACCTCATACTGCTCAACTCAAATTCATCCTTGTTTGCTTCCTGTGGACTACATACAAAAATAAAACAATGTCATCAACGGTGTTCTTTTAATTATAATCCTAAATATTTAACAGGTGAAGTTGGATGAACAGTATATCATATTTAAACAGAACATGCATCATAAGACAGGACATCATTCCTAATCCAACTCTAAAAGTTCAAGGATCTCACCCATTGTCATTGTCGTGTTCAGTCCTGAGCATGGCAAACCACTGACTCTTGTACACTGCTGTCAACCAATCTGTAAAACGACAAACATGTACAATGAATGCACACAGCTCTCTCTCACCTGGATAAGGTAGACACTTATGTGAGGATGCTGTTTATTAACTACAGCTCAGCATTCAACACAATTGTGCCAGCTAAGCTCATTCCCAAGCTCAGGAACCTGGGTCTAAACAACTCCCTCTGCAACTTGATCCTGGACTTTCTGACGGGCAGACCCCAGGTGGTAAGAATGGGTAACTTTACCCCTTCTGCACTGACCCTGAGCGCCGGAGCCCCTCAAGGCTGCTTACTCAGTCCCCTCCTGTATGCCCTGTTCACACGCGACTGTGTTGCAACACGCAGCTCCAAAGTCATCTTCAAGTTT
>JAVQJS010083241.1:0-13278 GCA_036024795.1 Galaxias rostratus | reverse complement strand
TCCAGTTTTGGGATCAGATTTTACTTAAAAGTTTTGGTACAGCAAAACAGGATAATATTAGTTTTTTAGCCTAACAGTCTTTCCAGTGAGGTGTTATCAAATTAATATTCTACTACACTTTTAACATACTAAAAAGGAATCTTGGGATACTTAGCTATTTGATGATTAGTTTGTATATCTTAACTAGTTTACAGTATGTCATCACTTGTTATTACAATTTTATTTCCCCATTTAGGTCACCAGTTCAGAAAATTTAGCGGCACGATTGTCCAAGTATCTATTCCATTTACAAGTAGGAGCTACAGATCTCCACCACATCTTTAGCTGTTTGAGCACTATTGATTCTACACATGTATGTAAAACCGTTGGCCTTTTCTCAAATCCATTATCAAATTGAAATAGAAGGCATTTTGGATTCAACTAAATGCGTTTATTTTTAATCTTTAGATTGACCCACTCCTGCTCCTTAAAGCTGCCCTCATTCTTCAAGCCTGCCAGCGCTGCCCTCTTGTGCTTGCTGGGTGCATTCTCTTCCGTGGCAGGTAAACTAAAATAGATAACATATCACATCTGATTCCTAGTTAAGAGAGTTTGCCAATCATTCTAACTTTTGCAGAGTTGTCAGCACCCAGATGCCCCCAGATCTCACAGTGAAGGTTATGGTTCATGAGACAGAGACATATAATCAGGTAAATATTTCAGAACATCGTTCACAAATTTTTTAACAACTAGCTTTTACTGTTTTAAGTTGCACATCGAAAAAAATGTAATCTCTGTTAATATACTAACATAACAAATTCAATATTAAATTGAGCTTTGCAGCTAATTCATTATGATGTGTTTTTGTTATTTATAAGCACAGTACATCAATTAGGATCAGAATTACTGAAGCCGTAAGCTAAATCACTTTTGTATCGTATTGATTTTTCAGCTTTCACTGTGTCGTTTTAGTACATTGGATTTGAGTATATGATACGTATACGATATTGCTTTTGATAATGCCAATATTTTTGATTTAGGAACAAAAGCCCAATGGATTTAATTCCTCTAGCTCCTCAAGTAGTGCCTCTTCCTCCAGTGCTGTGACCTCTACTTCTGTGTTCCTGACATCGGCTGAACTTCTATGCCTTCGCTCCTCTCCTGTGGACAGGCCATCCAGGTACCGGTTCATGCATTTGGAAAGGACACATCAACGTTATTCTTATGAGGAAACCAAAATAATCCCTCTCAACCCTATTTGTGGGGTGTCATAAATTACGTTAAATATTTAAAGGGCTGTGATTTCTGCGACACGTGATTTTGTAAAAGCCAAGCAGAGTGGGTTGTCCCTGTGAAGCCTTTTTGTTTTAGTTCTGTCTGTTCTTTAGGTTCCACTCAACCCCAAAGGAAGTGAGTAGGCCAAGAAAGTCCCGCCTATCAAGGACTCTTTCTGACACACCCTCCACTGATGCAGAGCCCTGTGAGCCCACCCCCTCCCCCTGTCTGGCTACACGGCCTCAGGACAGGCCCTCCAACCCTGGCTCCTTGGCTTCAGACGAACTGGTGTTTAGCCCAAGTCCCTCCCCGAGTGCAGACGTCCCGTTCATTCTCCCTCGTTTTGAAACACCCGAATCTACACTGTCTAATGGCAAGGTCTTCCATGAGTCAGGGGAGGATGGATGGGGTGAGTCATATGATCATGGTTTCAATAGCAATGAGGGCAGAGACAATGGAAGTGTTGATGGAATAGTAGGAGGTGGATTAAAAGACAACAGCTCGAGGCATGTTGACATGCCCCATCTCAATGGACAGACTGAAGGTGACAAAGTAGTCGACACTAAGATGACCGGTGCCTGCGAGGCAGGAGGCGAGGAAATCTTAAACGTTTTCAAGAAGCTTGAGCCTAGCCGTGACCAATCAGCAAACGAAGACTTCAGTGAGGACCTGGCAGAAAGCCCTCTGGTTCCCATGGCACTGTATCAGCACCGAGTCAGAGGGCTGGTCCTAACCTTGTTGGTAGAACCTCACTTTCACAGCAACACAGAGGCTATGGAGGAAGTGGTAAATTAGCTTTCATCCACAAATCTCAAACCTGCTTTGTTATAAATTAAGAAAATCTCCAATGACCGTCCTAAATGTTTATGGTTTTCCCCTATGATTTATGTCCAGTATCATAGCAGCTTGGCTTCTCTGAATGGACTGGAAGCACATCTCAGGACTATTGCCCCAAGAGCCCCGGGACCTCAAGTGCCCTACATCTTTGCCCACTTTGACTGTATTCAGAACACTCTAACAAGTGAGTTGATAAGGAGCTAAACTCGCTGTCTTTTTTCCCATTTGATAGTTTTCAGAATCTAGATTCTGTCTCAGTGATCACTTTACTGCTAGGGGGATGTTTGACCATAGAAGATAGGGAAAGGGAGATTGTGTGTTGCCTATCCTATGTTATGTTAGCTAATGTGTGTACTTGCTTTATGGACTGTGTACTAATCACCATATCTTTGTCTTGTGCAGGCAGGTCTGTTTGTGTTACAGTGTGTTAATGGCTGTCTTGTCTGTGTGTTTGTAGCCAACCTGTCTGGCCAACCAGGAGGAGCCCAGGAGCGTTCCTTTGTGAGAGCCACGTCGCTGCTTCACTCGCATTTTTCTCACACTGAAACTCTGCAGGAGGCTATTGTCAGGTCAGTATGACAGTGACAGAGGGGGCTCTCTTACTTTTCATTGCTCCTTGAGGAGACCGGGGGAAGGGCTTATCAGGACCATCTACATTATGCTGTACTTCACCATCAAAACAACTGTTTCTACTACAGGAGGGCCGATTCAGCTGTGTACGGAACCCGCAGTGTGGCTCAGGAGACCTATTTTCTACAGCAAGGAGGGACAGTGAGAAACTCTGGCATCCCTAACCATCAGGACAGTGCTTTCTCCCTACCCAGTAAGGCCAGGCACAGACTCCTGAAACATGGGGTTAACCTGCTCTGAGTGGCCGGGTCAAGACCATCAACAGACATGCTATAAAAACATTCAGGCAAACATAATGCAGAATGTGTGCAACTATACACATGAACCTAGACATTTCTCGTCCCCTATCTGGGCCCTTAACGGATATTGTAGTGTCAAATCAAAATCTTGTCAAGGCGAATAGAGGGGTCGTTTGAGTTTGGTTTTCTGGAAGACAAATGTATGCTTTTTTAAATATCTGTACAACTCTTTTTTTCTAAATTTGTTTGGTTTCGTATGACAGTCCCCTAGCTAGCTGTTTGTATGCTAGGGCAGGCTACCCTAGGGTTTCCTGTTTATCAAGTGGACAAATAAATTGTTTTTGATTGTATTTAACTTAAATAATTGTTTCCCCTGAGATGTTTCTGCTGTTTCTCAGTTCATAATGATCTTTTTTCCTTAAATATATTCAATATATGAATCTAAAATATGTAATTGAATGAAGTTATATAGGTTTCTTATTGCAATTTTTTTTTTTTATGTATTGTCATTATAAGACACTGTTCTGTGTGTGACTTTTTCTCTGTCTCGTTTTGTCTGCGCATTCTGATTGTAAATAATTCAGAACATAAGAACATGTATTTTATTGTCTTGTATAAGTGTAAGTTACGTGGGATTACAAGCCACAGGGCTGTTAGGGCACTTGAGACGCATTAGTTGACCATTGTATTTGGCTTTATCCATGTCTTGATTTATACATATATTTTGTCGTAATTTTGTTAGTCTAATGACTTTGTGTTAAAAGATAATTCAAAGATAAATTAAACATATTTTGAACCATTTTTAGGGTAGAATGTAACCACCAAAAAGTGTTTGTACCAAAAGGTGCCTCTTGTCATTTGAGTTCATTTTTGTTGGACCAAATGTAGTGCAATTGGGGTCATTATGTTGGTGGTTGAATTTGAATAGATGAAGTAGTCATGGGGTGCCTCATTATGCAAGCTCATTATAAGAAACTGGCGGGGTGCAAATGGGTGGTTAAGGACAAGAACAAAAACGGGAGGGACTGCATGTAAGGTCAGAATTCAAATTCTAAGTGGGAATGTCCCTATTGTCAGTGGGGGTATATAGCTGAGAGGACCCTGCTGCCTATCCGAACTGCTTTACATTGTACAAAATAACTTGGAAATGAAGGTCGCCAAATGCGGACGTATCATCTCGGTCTCCAAGCCGTGCCGTTGGATTGCCCTATTCCTTATGTCAGTGCTTATTAATGTCCTCGGAATTTATGGACGTGGAGTAGGTTTACATGGATTTCTATCAACCTCGCCGGCTGCTGAAAGTAAGAACGAGGTTTTACGCACATACATTTTGCAAAGACGGTGGAGACGAGAAAGCATGGAAGCACAACGAGAACATTGCGCGCTATTGGCTGCTCCATGGGTGGAATCTGAGGAGCATCAGATGGATTTAGGGAAGTTATTTAGATTTCGGGTTGTTTCATTGCCCATGGGAGGTTCCAGTCACGTCGTCTTTCCAGGACAATCGCTTTTCCATTTTGTCCGAAGGGTTTATCGTTGCTGTCAAATGGGGTTCCATTGTGGGAGCGTAAAAGGAATCCAAGGCCGCTTGAGAGGTGGTAAGTCCAGTGTTGAAAACAGCAAGTCAAAACTTATGCATGAATAAAGTATTACAAGTAGTGTGGTACATGGTTCTAATACTTTAAATTGCACAAAAACGTGTATGCCTTATTATAAGACGTTCCAGTTTAATGCTTATCTTGCTGACTTCCAAATTAATATAAATTGTATTTCTCCTCTATTCATCCAGGCACAGATGTGGAATTTCACATCAGTATGGATGTGGTGTCACCATCACTGAGGAGAGCTGAAATACATCTCCAATTTATGAACCCAGACAATCTAGACATTCAACCTGTGTTGTCGTACATGGCAAAGCGCAAACTTCCCACAAGGTAATATTAATTTATTATAGTGAACATGCCCAGTCAGAACCTCATTGTAAAACTTGCGTTTCTAATACAGCCCTTTATTTCTTCAGGTACAGTTTGTGGTCAGGAGAAAACGTACTAGAGCTGAGGGTGGATCTGCTGTTACTTTTCCAAGGTCTTCAAGAAGCAGCTGGTAGTGTCCGAGGGGGTCCGAGGCTGGTGGACATGCGGAGAATAGGAGAGCTTACCAGAGGGGGTCCACGAGAAAAGCTAGCGCCACAGTCTCTGCAGGACACTGATGCTGATCCTTGGGGGGAGGGGTTGGGACACTTGTGGACTACTTTGGAGCTTGGCCTGGCCCTGATCTGCAACAAGGGTGGGCTAAGAGTTTCCTGTGAGCTTAGTGGAGTACACCTTTTGCATGCTCCATTTATTTCTCTCTCCTATAGATAATAATGAACTTTACATTTTGTAATAGTTTCTCGCTCCCATTTCTACTTAGCCTCTGAAAATGACTTTTGCAAGTAGAAAGCAATAACATCGGACAACTTTTGTGTTTGTTGAAAGTTGCTTGATTTGCATTGTTTAAATGTTCACCCCGATTCTCAGATTATTTTGCACTTCACCAAAATGTTTGAATATATTAACTTATAAATATTGCTTTGTAAGATATATTGTGTTGTAAATAGTGTATACTACATATGTTTATGGATTTGTTTTTGCAATTAAAACCTATGACCCTCTATAAGCTTTTGCTCAGAGGTTACATCTATTTCAATTGGCCAACTCTGCATGGAAACATAGTTGAATACATGTAGCCTTCTTTGAACCAACCATCTGTCCATGATCCAGTTCACATTGTTGTTGTCCTGGCCAAGTCAAAATGTGTACTGTTGCTGACAAGAAGGAAACAGGTGAGTTAAAGAACACCTGAATAAACATGCCTGCCCTATAAACGACCAGCTGTTCAAGTGAGCACAATATCACTTAAGAAATGATATGTTTTGCCTGTCCACTTAACACACAACTTCGAATGTTAAACTTTATAAACATATGTCCAATGCAGTCTCTGAAAAAGCAATTTGTCTAAAGAGCTGGGTGTCCTGTAATGAACCTCATAAGAAACCAATATACTATAGCCAGCTGTTTGAACCCGATGTAAATGCTTAAAGCAGGACAAATAACAGCATAATCAACCTAATACAACAATACATGCATTGTGCTAAAATAATTCAATCATTACAGCAACAAGATTTGATAAAATAGCACATTTATTATAAAGACTGCTTTTTATCATTTTTCCACCTGATGCGAATACGCTGTAACTGCCAAATGGGACAGCCAGGAGGGTGGTTTGCCTTCAAAGATTAAATCAAATTGAATAAGAACCTTTAAATTACCACATTGATCACTCTCACATTCACTCATGTGATTCAAAAAGGTATGTACTATACTTGTTTTTGCCAAAGTGCTGGGGACAAACAGAATGACTCTGCAAAGTTTTCTGTTATTTCAGTTTCCATTAATACAGTTGATAGATCAGTGGTCTTAAACTGGGGCTGCTACAGTACATTGATACTGGAGAAAGCAATACAAAATAAAAGCTTTAAATGCAGTTTACTCTTGGTTATTCGACTGCTTTTCAGATAAGGAAAGAATATTTTCAGAGACAAATAACTTCAACACTTCCTACAAGTTGTCATGTCTTAATTCTTTGGTTGTTATTAAGAGGTGAAAAGAAGTAGATGATATTGTACATTTGGAACAAGATTGTTATGCAATCCAATATTAGGCTGCAGATCAATCAATTTCCCACTAAATTATTTAGATTTAAATACACTCTTGCATCATAAAACCATTTGATGAGGTCAGTAAAATGTATCCTACAATTAAATAAGACAAGTAAAAGAGGGTAAGAGACAGGTTGGATTGGCCTCCTGTCTATTAGCGTTTGACGGTCCAGGGAAGGCCTATTTCAGTGTAGTCAAATCCGAACCCTGAGTTTTCTGGAGATAAGGCCATGAACTACAGGAATCACACAAAAGGAATCACCAACCAAGAAATAAAATGGTAGCTTAAGCACACATGTATTCAAGGCAATAAAGCATCAAATCAAAACAAAATACACATAACAAAGATCGTTAGAAATAAACAAGGCAGTGCAAAACCTCACCCCAATAAAACATCATGGTAAAACAAAAACAAAATAGATCCTGAGGAAAAAAGACACTTAACAAATGTACTCTCTCTTCTCTCCCCATTCTTAAGTCAATCATAGAAAATAGAACGCAAGGTCCAAATGTTCACGTTATTACTGTTTTTGTTTGACAGTTAGTTAGTAGTTACTGTATGATTCTTTTTTTCCCACTCTGTACCAACCAAGCCCGAACATCAACCTCTACACAAAAGAAACAAATGTGAACCCCTAAAACAAGAATCTGAACTAAACATATATGGAATAAATTTATCTTGTAGCATATCTATATACACACGCAACTGTGTACAACTGTGTTCTGAGTCCACAAACGTAATCTAGTAATTTTGACTCTGAATTACAAATGGGCAGGGGTGCATTTTTTATGTACAGTTTCGGGTATACTCATTTAAAAAACGCACACAAAGAAAAAAATATCCACTGATCAAAAAAAGCCTTCACCTCAACCAATAAATTCATTTGATTCATCAAGTAAAAACTTAAAAATGGTCAAACTTATGAGTGGAAAAGGATACACATCTTCTACAACTTAATTATTTGCTAAAACCAAGTTGTCCACATGAGTAAGTGGTCATTGGGACATTTAAGACAAATAAGCTTTAGGCCAACAGGTATTTCTTCTTTGTTTTTGTGTTTGTTTGTTTTTTACAAAAATATCCTTCTTGGAGTTGTTCCAGACAATTGTTTTAACACAGAACGGAAAGTGACTTACACATGGAAGATTTAAATGTATAATATAGAGTATAATATTAAACCTTATCAAAACAAGATATGTTTGTAATTCGTTTTAAAGTTATTTTTTTCAAAAGACATATTCACATGAGAAGGCTTACAATAATTGTGTCTGACTTCCGCACAGCTACTTAATAGGGGCAACAATATCAGACTTTCTCCTTAAGACAGATGTAAGTTCATCATATCTTTATACTGGTCTGGATAATCTGTTTTACATTTGCATTAAGAATGTTATTCCATACTTATTTAAGGCCAATTTCAATGGTTTAGCCATGTGTATAGTTAAGTTCTGCAAAAAAAACTAAAAACAAATATATTCCTAACATAAGGCAGCTGAGCAAATTATATCCATAAATCAAATTTGACATCTTCAAGGCTTGCATCTAAAATCAAACTGTAAGTAACACTTTTTTTTTAACCCTCTCAACACAACCGCACCAACTTCCTTACAGTAAAGAATAAAAAAAATAACGCGTGTTCAAATTACATGGTGCAATGAATAAATCCAGCCACAAGCAAAAAAAATCTTTGGTGAAAAAAAGGCATGCAGTCACAGGTCAAATTAGTTGAAAAAGTAGACATTATTAGGAAATCACACAGCTTGTCTCTGTGACAGGTCAGCAGAAACTTACTGGATCCTAGTTTCCATATCACTCCATAGATCCTTTACCGTGTTATTGAACTCTAGTAACTTACTGGTATTGGCAAATTTTGAATTCCAGAGCACTTTTCAAAAGTATGTAAAGACAAAATAAAACAAAAATAAGCTAAAAGAAAGATTTAAACACTCAGCATGTAATTACTGGCAAATTTATGTGGATTTCCTTTTGGATAATCAAGTGGATTATGGTGGACTACTTTAATCACTTTTGAAGACCCTGTCTTGAACTGCGTTAGAATTGAGAAGACTTTGGAATAGTCCTCTCAACAAAATGACATTTCTATAATACACATTAAAGAGAGAAAAGTAAACCCTTCCTTAAATTATGGCACACACAAGACCAACACAAAATATGGATTGCTAGAAAAGTAATTAAATAATCCCAATCTATAATATGGCAATCAAATATACACGCATATTATGTGGAGCGCTACATTTTGAACCACCATTTAAGCACATTGCCTTGTTACAGAAACAAACATTTGACCAAATGTATTTTTTCTTAATTTGATTGTGAAGGGGACTGTCACTAACTATTTGTCATCCATGATGACAGATGTGGTGTTAAGAGGTACCTGTAAAGTATTGTCTCAAAGTCTTTATGGTAGGGCATAAAGAACCATAAACCAAGTGTAAAACAATGAGTACACAAAAACACACACACATGCACACGCATTCATCCACTTCTTTACCCCACTTCACTCCTTTATCTTAATGTCCACAAGGAAGGCATCTTGTCTTGTACTTTCCTCTGCTTTCCAAATGTACTGTCTCTCTTTTTGTACTGTCAATTTAGTTAATTCTTCCGATGGCTCAAGTTTTCGATGGGACTGTATGCGTTTCTCTAGGTTGCTGTCATTACCCTTTCTCCTAACAGTCTCTTGTCTCCCTGTCCCAAATTCTCACAGTCGACAGAGGCAGAAGAGTGTAGGAATGAACACTCCAAACGCAACAAGGATGGGGAACATAAGGCTGCTATTGTCAGCTGCGTAGGGATTTGGCGTACGGGGACCTGAGGGGACCCTGCTCTTCGAAGCTGTAGTGGCAGTCTTCTTAGGCCCCTCCTCTGGTCCCTCACTATCTTCTTCCTCCTCTTCCTCTTCTTCACGCTTCTCCAGCCCAGGGTGAGGCTGCAGTTTTGGAACATCTGCAATAAACATGGCCAGAAATGTAACGACGGATGTGTAACTTGTGATGGACCAATGACAGACCATGATCAAATTGTGTTTTACATTTTGAATTGTGTGTTCAAGAATGAAACTATATCTTTAAAACTAAAAGCTGGGTGAAAAGAATAATCTGGTCAACAGATTAACACGATTTACCTTCTAATGTCCCCT
Source organism: Galaxias rostratus (assembly GCA_036024795.1). Classification (NCBI taxonomy): domain Eukaryota; kingdom Metazoa; phylum Chordata; class Actinopteri; order Galaxiiformes; family Galaxiidae; genus Galaxias; species Galaxias rostratus. Next base: position 3,457 of record JAVQJS010083241.1, on the reverse strand, counting down.
TCATCACATAGAGTCCACAAACCTTGGGGTTGTCATAATAACCCTGCAAATCACAGAAGGGTAGGTTTGCAGCAAGCAAATACACAAACATAAAAAACCTAACATATAAAGCTATCAGTGCAATCTCCTTGGCCACCATTCAGTCTGCCAGTATATAAACACAACTCACCTTCACAAATTCAACATTGAGCTTGCCATTGAATGTAGACACCTCACCCTGCACACTCAGTTTACCCCGACGTATTGAGAAGGGTACTATCTCATCGTGAGCGGTACTGTGACCCACCCGCTCAAAGATATCCAAGTCTTTCACTACCACATGGCCATTAAGACGCACATCAAATACCTGGGAAGAACATACAATGTGACCATTTTCAATTGGCAGAAGATGTTTTATTTGTCACCATGCAGCTGTAAAACAGTGGTCTCTTTATAAGCTAAACCCCTTTAGAATAAAATATAGTAATTACGCAATAACCCACTGAGAAGCAGGAAATCCAATGCATTTGTGGTTAAGGTTTTGAATTGAACAAATGATTGCAGCTTTTCAGTAGTGCAGTCAGTTCTGATATCTGAGTTTGGATAAATTAGGGTGTGCTGTATCCCATTGTACTTTACCATATAGTAGACAATCTAAACTATTTCTAGTAATAATATGCCAATTTTAAAATCAAAACAATTCAGAAGTAGGTAATATATATTGGAAGACTGGCTCACCTTCTGTTGAGACTGGGCAAAGTATACCTCTGCATACTTCATGACTAGGATATAGTCACCTTCGTCTCTAATGGGAACCTCATATCCAAAAGTATCCTCATTGTATCGCTCAGTCTGATAGAGAATTTGATCTTCTGGACTAGATCGCAATATGGGTAGTCGCATCCCATAATCTGATGCTACAAGAAAAGCATGTGTTACGTCAGGATATTCCACATGCACCCCACAAGAGGAATAACAATCTATAGTTGAATAAATTAAGCATTGGTCTAAAATATCTGTATGAACCATATATGAGCATTGTAAATTATTTTTAAATATCTTAGCTAATAGTAGACTAAAAGCCCCAACCACAGCTTTCACATCGATAATAAAGTGAAACAAATGTCAATAATCATTTCTGGATCAATCTCTTGACATATTTTGTCTTCCTAATTTGCATGTTAGAATTCTCTCCACGAGGTTGGTTGCTGGGTGGAGCTGAAACACTAAATGATGACTCTTCATTGAATTCCATTGCGGAAGTAACACTAATGCATGAACAGTAGCTCCCATTAAATAAGCAATACGGATCGAACTTGCAACATTAGCTTGTGCAAAATCCAAATACGTTCCTTGCGAGGACAACTGACGACTAACGTTAACCAAATAAACAAAACCCCTAATAAGACGCTAACATACCTTTTCCCAGCTTCCCCTCCAATGGATCTTTTTTGTAATGAATACCATGCACATCCGTGTGAGCTTCTCCTCCTGCATTTACAGCCCATATAACTCGTTCAGCAAGACTTGGGCCCCCACCGTCTGCCCAACACTTTTTTGCCAGAAGCGACAACACCACTGTCACCATCCAGCCGATGAATGGTGCCGTGACCCACCGCATTGCTAGACAGCTTGTTTTGATAGCCCTGTATTTGAAAAAGGGCATCTGTAAAAATGACTGAAACTGATACATATACATCCATTAGCCGCAGTGAAATACACGTCACGAGTTGTCCATATGAAGCTCTTTGCTTAAAACACTGGTCAAATTACATGCATACCTACCTGGCAGGTAAACGCAGCCGATCGTACATTTTCACTTGCCGAGCTCATCAATGTGGACGTTAACAAGCAAGCATTACCGTTTGGTACATTTAACCGTGCGTAACCAGTAGTAGTAGTTTACAGATAAAATTGCCGGTATATTCACTATTACGCTAGATCTTAGCTTCACATGGGGAAAAGGCATTGAGGAATTACGTGCTACACAACTATTAATGGTTTGAAGGTGTTATCTCACCGTAGTAAAGTAAACTCAAGTTACAAAGCCACTCCAGGCATTTTTTGTCAGCAATCTAGTTTTAGAACTTAAAATGACATACGGCTGCTACGCAAGCTAGCAACTCAGCTACGCTACCTAGTAACATTACTAACGTTTACGTTACCTGTATTACTCGTTTGTCAAGAAATAATGTCATCATGCGATATAACTAAAATTCTTACCTTAAAATAACCCGCAGCACAAACTGGTTCTATGCTTTTATTTAATAACGTTACTTGCTTTTCTACAATCTAGCTAGCTTCACAGTATGCAGTGTTCGTTTGCAGGGTAAATGACTGACGTTGACTTCCATTCAATGCCGCCTGACTGTGTGTAGTCTGCCAGTTGCTAACCTCGCGACACTGATGCATTTCATAGTTGAACATGTTCAGCCAGTCCTGCATACTTGCCTATGTGCGACTTCTAGGTAAGACTAACCAGTATTAATGTAAACATTTCCCGACATTTAATGTACGAATGTGTCTGAACTTTTTCATGCGAACCTAGATCCCTATACACACTTAGAGTCCTACATTTGTTAGTAAAAATCTGGTTGGTTTGATTCATTCTAGACGGACCTTTTCTGAAGGTTGAACCTAAGTTCCAATAAAAGCGCATGATATATCTTTTCAATTGTGAAAGTGGAATATAGTATGCTTGAAACCTTATTACTATTCTACAATATAACTAACATTTTGATAATTAATTATTGGTACAGTTGAGTGGATGTGATTGCGTTGGTGGGATAACACAATTTCAGGAGGGCGGGCGATACAAATCATGTTTAGAACATATTTAATTTTTGACCAATCATCGGTGTCCAACGCAGCCTGCACGCAGTGCACGATGGGTTTTCCCCAAGTGACACTAGCAGTCAATGCCGGAAAAAAAATAAATTGAGATATTATCAGCCACGGGTCGAGATGGGGTAAATTATGATTTGAACAATGATGGCAAGAAAATGACAAGAAATGTATACCAAGCAGCTTGATTCAAGGAAATGTATAAAAGCACTTATGGTATGTTGTGCCTTAACTTTTTGCAAATTACAATTAGCCCTATTTTGTCACTTTATTTGCACAAGACGCACACGTTGTACAGATACCAGTGGTACCATTTACACGTAACACAATTTCAAGTGTGTAAAGTTTAAGCACAAAAGTAACCACACAGCATATCTCCAAAACGGAATCCTGCGCCTGATTATTAATTTAGTTTTGGGCTAAAGCATAATATATGGATATCAGTGGCATTCCCTCCACTTTTTGCTTGGTTAGTTACTTTTGACATTCATTAACAAAATATGCTTGGGTACCAAGCTACATTTATCTACCCACACCAACCTACATAACCCATTATTGGTTTGACACGCACAGCATTGATATCAATGATCCAGACTGACTAGGAGTGTGCACGAACATATCTTATTTCCCAAAA
>JAVQJS010083238.1:0-22652 GCA_036024795.1 Galaxias rostratus | reverse complement strand
TCTGTATTTCTAATGAAATTATAGCCGTTTAATTTAAAAAAAAACGCGTTTGAAATCTGTAGATTATTTACAAATACAAAGTGGACTGAAGAAAACAAATGCATGTTTCATTTCTTTATTGCACCTCAGTCCATAACATGGTATTAAATCAAGTTCACTTTGATTGCCGCACTAAGTGTGTTTTGACGTTACACTCCACGGAATGACAATTTTGCCCCCATTTGTATCGGCATTACTTTATAAAATTACCAACAACATTATTACAAAACAGTTATAGTATTTCAGAATTGAAACCTAATTTCCTGAGTTGCCTTGAGACCGTTAGTACACGCATGTATGTGCTGTGTCCCTGAACATGCTGATAATAGAAAGTCAGGTAAAAAAAATATATAGGAGTGTTAAAACAAATGCACAACAATTCCAACACAGGGATACATGTGTGTCTCCACATGAATATGATTATCATATTTGGTACCGGATACTTCCTGATGTACTATCCTCTAATACATTCTGCTATTGACATGTGTCATGCTTAGGGGCAACAATTGCAGCTACCATTTCAGTTCTAAATGACTGCATCACACCCACAAGTAACAACCCAGACATGAATTCCCACTTTGATTAAGCAAGCTTGTACAGATGTTCAAGTAGGGGCACATTCTACAATCGTTGGGGACTATGTATTAAGATTATTACAAATGCAGGGTTGATTTGTTTAATTAATCCTTTATAATTGTGGAAAATAAGGCATTGTGAATGTTTGAATGTTTTTCAATTCATACAAGCCCTTATAATAAAAAAATAAATTCTGACTAAGAAAATATCTCTATGGACAAGGATGTCACCAATCCAGCACCTTTCAGCAAGGAAAATCAGGTTTCACAGGAACAGCAACATATCTGTGTTAACATAGTTCTGTATGAGGATAGAAAATAATGCATTGGATGGACAAAGAGTTCTTACCTGCAGCTGCCAAGTGATATTTCTTGAGAATTCGAAAATGAAAGGGAATCACAAAGCTACGCCAGTTTACAAAGCGCCAGATGAATAGCTACATGTACAGTAGTGCTAAAACATTTCATAGAGTGCAATACATTAATCAAACCAAATGTAAACACTAAGAAATCCTACTCAATTACTATAATTGGACCTCTTTTTGGTAGAAAAATCACATTTAAAATCACCAGCTCTAAAAACTTAAAATGGACTGCCTAACTACTTCTGAGGACGGAAGTAGAGTTTCTTGGTAAGCATTGAAGCGAAGCAGGGCACTTGCTTCTTCCCAATGGCACTCCGATCCGCACAATTCCCAACACTTCTATGTGACACCTTCCTATTCACCAATGTGAGGAGCTCTGTGAATTCTAAACTCTCTCCATGGTTCTTGAGGATCTCGCAGAGATCCTGGACGTACCACGAGCCATTGATAGTTTCACGGTGGGAGTAGTAGCCTTAATACAGAGAACAGGACAGAAAGGTTTTGGTGTGTTACATTACTACTGTAATGAAAGGGCAAAGCATTGCTTCCATCAGAACTTACAGAACCATCCTAATACATGTAAACCTGGCCAAGCAAGCTTTATCACATCTTTCCATATGAAGTTGAACTTAGATATATATACAGGATATTAGACTATTTCACTGCATTGGAGTGAGCTCTGCTCCATATGTGTGATGGTGGTTTAGCCTTACCTTCAGCTACTGAGTAGCACATGATAAAGTCAGCCCCAGCAGGGAGAGTGTGGATCACCCCAGCATCGGTCACCACTTCGTTGGTCTCATCACTGTCCACCATATCCAGCGGGGTCACAGGCTCGTCATGCTGGTCCCCACGGCAAGCCTGGAAATGATCATCCAAAAAAACAGCACTTTTTGTTCATTGACGGCAATGGCATAGCACGTCTGGCTTACTTATACAATGACACATAACATCCCGAGCGAAGGTAAACAAAGAAGGTTTCAGTTCTCAAAGACACACAACGTGTTTTTACCTGTATAATGAATATCTTTGGCTTCCCCACCAGGCTCTTGCACTGGTCTCCTTTAAACAGAGCCGTCATATCCTTGATGAAGATTTTTCCATCATAGGCATAAACGTGGCCATCCTCGCCGTGGCTCAGGAAGCAGCACACAAAACAGTCAAAATCTTCATGCTGATCATCCGCAGCTGGTGGAAAATATCAGTTCTTTATCAGCAAACTAAATGTAGGTGCCGCGCTGAAATGTGTTACCAATGGAATAGCGTTTGGATCTTAAACATTTCGATAATCCCAGATGATTTGAGGATATTGTTTTCTGGGCTAAAGAATGTCATCACAATAGATGGGAAAGAGTTATTTATTTGACCAAACAACAAAAACCTGCTGTACTTGCCTTCATTGATCTTGTTTAGGACTTCCTCAAGCCTTAGGTTATCATAGGCACGCACCTCAAAGCCTAAATCTTTAAATCTTTAAAAGAAAACAAATGCGGAAACAGAATACACAAATTAGTTTGAAACCCTCTGGGTGAAACACATTAGGGCAATCAAAAAACCTGTTGTTGAAACTCTTCCTTTTCATGGAACAGGTCTACGCACGTTCTTAAACATATAGGGGCGAAAAGAGTTTCTTTCAGGACAACCTTACCCCCCCAATTACGGCATAATTTATCACATGAAAGCAATCGTTTGGATTATCCTTCTGGCTTGTCATCTGTTGATAAATTATTGCACTAGAGATGCTGGCACTCTAACCTGTGTTCCAAGTTGAAGCGATCAGCATTTGTGCCATTGCGGTCAGGCAGTCTCAGATGCCAGAAAAAGCGTTCTTGGTTAAAGATGAGAGCCAGACCTCTTTGTTTGTGGTTCATCTTGTATTCCTCTGCTGGGTCGAACGCTAAAGGGCTGCTTCACGTAGAAAATCGAAAATAAGTTAGTCCATTGAAACAAGTTGCTTTGGTGTAGAAACTGTTGATGTGCCGTAACTCCAGTAAATGGAACCATAGTTGGAGGATTATATTTTTAATGCATTGCAATGTTAATATAAGATTACCTTCTGTAGATTCCATCAGTCTCTGATTGGTCTGCAAATTCATCAAAATATTTGCCCAATAAAGCAGTGATACATTTGTGAATGCAGTTCTAAACTTGTTTGCAAACATTTGTAATATCTGTGCTGCTCCAGGGTGGTAAAATTGAATAACTCCTCACTGAGCTTGACTAGGCCTCTATTGCCTCATGAAGAGCATACAGAGTTGCCATGGGCTGCTACAAGCATAACTGTCAAACCTTGCAGTGCTCTGCTACTCCTCTATTTCCAAGACGTTTTCTTACAAAAGCAGCTGAAATGAAGAGTCTTTGTTTTCAAAGAGAGCAATTTGTGGTGATTTCTCCACAGGATACATTTTGATAAGGAAATGTATGATTAACAACCTTTAGAGCCGCCTTTTAATTTCCAACAGGTAGATAACAAGTTTCGTTATGACTACCGGCAATAACGTTCTAGTTTTCCTTCTAAATCTGAAGCGAACATGTCTTTGTACACCACCATCTTCAGTCATTTAGCTCACTGCAGTCTTACCCCGCTTACCTGTCTTGTTTGTACATGCTTTACTGTCCGTATGAAAACTCCCTGAGAATAAAGGAAAGAACATGGTACATGTAGGAATTATTAGATGGAGTTACAAGACGACGATTTATCAATGGTTATGTTAAATAATATATGTTGAACCAGCACAAAAAAATTTCAATAAAACATAAACAGTAAGATCAGGCTGCTTCGCGTAGGTGAAAGTCTCAAAATATTCAACAAACAAACGGCTAACGTGGCTATTTATTTAGACAGATCTCCCGGAAATGCTAGGTAAAGGTTTACCTTGATTATCTTTCTTTACAGGGTTTGCCATGATTGTAGTTGTACGCTTAATCGCCGTCCTTAAAAGTAAATTTCGCTTCTTGCTTATCTCAGGCTTACAATGTAAGTCCCACCTATTTCACATGATTGGTTAAACTTGACAAAAGATAAATCTTATTGGTTTGACAATTCTGCCTGTCAGTTAGTGGTGATAGAACGTTAGAACTTCCGTATGTTGCCACATTGCAACAATATATTTGAGATGAAGGGTGGATCCAAATGGTGATAACAAGTATGACATTTGACCCTCACTGTGCTTTTCTTTAACCCCGACGGAAAACGTAATGAGGTGAAGGAAAGGCAGGACGGAGAATTTAGACTTCCTCTTGTAATAATTATGCGACGGGGTGAAAGTACAATGTACCGAAGATGACCTACTGAAAGCGCATCTTAGATAGTTAGCCCCGTACATTCTCACCTGGTTGTTTCATAGGCTATGGGGACAAGCAGGTGAATAACATTACTTCATTACCAAGGTTGTAATTGAAATTGAGAAGGAATAATGGTTCCAGTAACAAAAATAAAACGAGATGATTGTCTTCGAAAATGGTCGCTCATGGGCAGCCCGTCAACTAAAGTATACTACTTTATTTGCATTAAACGATATTATTGTGGTACTTGAATGACCAATGAGTCAAGATCTTCCAATCAGAGGAAATTCAATGTGCTTTACACAAGGTAAGCAGTAATATATAAAGCAGAAACAGAAGACCATGAAAAATAAATAAAAACAACTATTTGTAATAAGATAACAAAAATTATATCATTGTTGAGAATGATCAGTTTTCCAAATGCAACTTATAGGTTTTTTAATCTGGAGCAAACTTTCAGATGCTCGGTGTTTTGCTGATCTTTCTCCCATTCGGAATGAGTATTCATACAAACAGTAAAGCATTCATGAAGAAGACGCTAAAGTGGTTATCTCTGGGGATGGCTATGGCTCTGAAGCAGATGTTGGTAATGTACAGTGCATCCAAAAAGTATTAATGGTGCTTCACTTTTTCCACATTTTGTTATGCCTTACTCCAAAATTAATTCAAAAAAATGTTTTCCACCAAATTATAACAATGTACAATAATGAGGGTGTGAAAAAAATTGGGGAGATATTTTCTATTTTATTAGAAAAGAAGAATGAAGAAATTACTTGCAGTCTTGCAGTAAGCAGTCTTTGCACAAATACTATCGATACACCTTTAGCAGCCATCACAGCCCCAAGTATTTTTTAATATGATGTCATAAGCTTGGCACACCTATCTTTGCGCAGTTTCAACCATTCCAGCACTGACTAGTCTCCCAGTTCCTCCCGCTTAAAACATCCCCACCCGCATGATGCTGCCACCACATTTCACTGTTGGGATGGTGATGAGCAGTGCCTGGTTTCCTCCAAACAAGATGCCTGGCATTGACGCAAAGAGGTCAATCTTTGTTTGTTTGTTTAAAATGGCATTCCTAGATGAATATGTAATGATGCATTTTCTAATGGAATTAATTTATACATAAAAACAGAAGATAACTTTTTTTGTAGAACGTAGTTAACAAGACATTTCTATCAAAGGGTTTGTCAGCCTATCGACCGTTACAAATAAAGTTCTGTCCTGGACAGGATTTAAATGATTGCTTATGATGTTTGAAAAATAAATATGCTCAGTATTTTTGCTATTCTAAATTGTAAATACAGATCGCTATCTTAAGGTGAACATTGAGTTTTGTTCTTCGCCATTTACATTATGTGTCCCACAAAAGAAAGTTAAAGTATAATACAGTGGAATTTTGCACATGCTGTCCTTGTATATCAGACAAAATCAACATGGTTATTTATTCAAAATCACATTGTTTTATTGAATGTCATAGATAACAAGGTTGCAGCAGACAGCAAAATAAATTAATTTATCTGAAACTTGGGCTCGGCACTGTTACCGCTCACAATCAAAGAATAGTTGCTTGAGTTAGAGGCAACAGACAATGTGTGGGTAGGCTAACATCTGTCTACATGGTGCATTAAATCCAGCTCTTTCATCAGATTAAAAAAATATTCCATGATGAGCACACCTTTACTTGTTTTTGCTCTGATGTTTGGGAGGGAGAATGCACTTTTTGAACCTTGTATTACAGTTTGTAAACCCACATTCTAAAAAATGCTTCATCAATTAATCTAAAGAAATCATGTTGCAGACCGAGTCAAGAGTCCAACTTTTGAAATTAAAGTTTGCATTCCTGAGGTAGCCATCTCTTGCATAGTGTTTGTGTTAGAGCAACATCTGCTTGCCGGTGCACAGAGTATTTCTATACAAAAGCAGGGTTGTTCTAATTTGGCCAAATGTCATTGTCAACCACAATATACAATATCTCTTCATTACCATTCACAATGACAAGCACATAATGTGCTTGTGTGTGTGTTTAAGAAATAGTAGCTCTACAAGGTAAACATTTCTGATTGTCACTTACTGCTGTAGGTCAAGAGTGAATGTACTCTTGCAACTTTTTCATTTAGTTGAAGATATAAATTAGGTGCAGTTTTCAACAATAAATTAATTGCAATAACTCTTTATATCACAGTTTCTTGCAATACCAATATTGCACATGTTAATATATCACGCAGCACCCTCATGATATATTTTTGGGTAAAGAGTCTTTCTTCACTGCATAGCTTCCTTTGAATTTCATAAATCAAATCTCTCTTCATACTTGCATATGCAGGATTCTCTCTGACTGTCCAGGTAGGGCTTACACCCCATGTGCATGACAGCATCAAACAGCAGAGTTACAGCCGACTCACAAGCTATAAAAAGAAAAGAAATATGTTACTTTACATGTAGAAGTGAAAAATAGAAAACAATAATGCATACATTACTGCACGCTATGTTGCTACAAAGTTTGTGCAGCAAATGAAAACAAAATAATGTACCATTGTCAATTACTGTTTTGCCTGTAATAATGCTGCAATGGAGACTGCTGACTAAAAGGCTAGTGTTGTACTCCAAGACTAACAATGCTCTCAAAATCCATTAAAAAATACTTTCTTACCTTGAACACTATGAGCCAAACCCAAAGTACGTTGCACATTTCTACAGATGGTCTCCAAGCAGACCTGGAACTCCTCATCACAGTCATGCTTTTCCAAGCCACAGGTATCATAGCAACGATCGTGCAGATTGCAACACTTGGTCATGGAGGGGATGCCAACATCAAACTGTTGGTATAACTCGAGGGTTAGGCCTTGGCTTGAGTGAGGATTTGTTAATTGAGTACTGAATGATCCACAAAGTCAGATCAGCTTAGCCCTACTGTTATGTTTGACTTTAAGGTACACCAATGATGTTCCCGTGTCAAATTGACCTGGTACATGTTTAACTAGTCCAAAAATAAAACATTCAACTTTATCTTTAGCTCAATTAATATATATGTAAACAATATCTAAAAAAATTAAGTATTTAACCCCTTACAGGTATTCTCCAAACATAATTACAAATATGTTCAGATTTATTTTTATTTGAGACGGGTCACATTGACACGCAACATAATAGAAGGGTCAACTATGAAAAGTATCGGTTTCTTTATTTTGTACGTTTTTTAACTTAACTGTACTTCCAGAACACTAGACAATGACTGGTCATGACCTACACGAAATCCAAACAGAGGAGAACCACAACCATTGGGCGGCGGTGGTCTGTAACCCGGACGTGGCGACGGCTTGTAACCTACATGAACAGAGCAAAGGTATGAATGTTTGGCGGTGTTCACATTCAGTTATCTTGTTAGAGATTACAAATGAAACGGAGCGTTCATTCTCGCTCTGATTAATGGTTTACCATACAACTATAGATAGCCGACCAGAGTTCTCAAGAAAAATACAATCTTGACATCAAAACGAGGGAGAAAACTGAGTTTCTAATTTTAATTACACATCGAGTGTGTGACATTCTTTGCATTGCTTACCGTCACTGCAAGTATATTGACACAAACCATCATTTCCTCCAAATAAATCCAAAGCTACATTAAGGTATGTGTCAATCTTGTGTATTCCATTACGGATGGTTTTCAAAGTCATTCGCCAGTCTGGCGTTTCTGGTTCACCTTCTTGACTACATGTAACCGATGCCACGGAAAAACACAGTAATCCAAAGATAAAACCCGAGTTGCCATTTTTGAAATGCATCAGACCTGTTCAAGAGTGCGGTAACAGTTAGCTTGGAAGCCCAGCTAACAAACGACCGTTCAAACTAAACCAAAACAAATCCCTTCCTAACCTATGCAGCTACCTATGCAACCTTTGTTTGTTGCTGTTTTCTTCACTGCTTAACAAATTCTAAATAATTTCCCATTATGCCTTATTGGCAACAAGGCTATTATAAGCGGCGGACGTTAACGTTTCAGATGTTCGTTCCGGGGTTCATGTTAGTCACGTGAACACTCACAGTCCTATCAGGTTCACAATCACAAAGCAAACGTGGTCTTTCGTGAGGTCATCATGAGCGAAGTTCACATACGCACACAAACGCACGCACGCACGCACATACACACAGAGGTCTGATATATTGCAACTGAAAAGACGTTCTCATTCTCAACTTGGACTTAAAAATCTATTCTAACTGATGACTTTACTTGTTAATTAAAGGTCGCTTTACATTTTATTAAACTTTCCACGTTCCCTCAAATTTATTAAACTTGCATTTGCACAACTATAATTTTCTTAAACTTCATGTATCAAATTGATAAAACACCACATTCATTGAGTTCAGACTGACATCTTATTTGTACTACAAAACTATTCAACAATTAAATGGTAATAATTTAAATTTTATTCAAATCATTAAATTGAGCATGGAAGAAAAAACTAGTTTTCCTACTTATTTAAATAACGCAATAAACGTTTAAACATTCAGAAATAAAAATTTATAACTTCTTGGTGAACAGTCGCCGGTTTGATGTCCTTCCATAAAAGTTCCAATAACTTCACATTTTAAAGTTGACTAATGGAAACCACAATTTTCACGGCTTATGGAACTCCATCCAGTTTTGAGGGAGGTAGTTAGGGTTTCTTCAGACCTCTCAGTGCTGCCATGGAGCTGGGCAGCATCCTCGCATGATCTTACATCTTAATGGTGTCCCTATGTCAAGCAGGTGATGAAGTAGTTTCTTATCTAAGGAAGATTGTGATTTGTCTGTGTTGAATATCTTTTAGTCGTCCACAACTCAAGAGGACCACAGTAATCGCTTTTTCAGTCAAGTGCTCAATTTCAATTGAGAATGGAGAGCAAAAACAAACAAGTGAAGAAAGAGAAGGACAGATAGAGGGGATGGGGGGGTTGCAGAGTGCTGTGATTTTAGAGTGGTAGGCTATTGTTCATCGGTTCATTGAGATGCAGCAAGGCAATTCCCAGGGTGAAAGGAGGATATAGATCAGATGGGGGCAACGACAACTTACAACTCTCTCTGTAAGGCTAATGTAATGAAGTCTGTTTTTTCCCCGCCGCTCTTCATGATTTTTCTTTAAAAAAACATTTACATACAGATATCTATTCATATATATATTTTTATATATATATATATATATATATATTCTAAAAGCGTCCAATTGCAGCCAGCTCAACCGCCTCTGAACAAGTCGTTTAATCTGTCCAGCTCCCTGCAATTATCCATGGTCATGAGCTCCGCCTTCTTACGCAGGCGATCATCCCTGTAGACCTTAGCAGCGTACAGCAGGTCTGTTTCTGTAAAAACCGAAAGGCACACAATTATGAGTTGTTCACCAGGAGGCACTCTGACCTACATGAAATGGAGGAAACACAATCAACACTCACTTGTCTGCCTCTCCTTCCAGCAGTTGTTTCTGATATTAGAAACATAGTCCTCCTCCACGTTCTTCTCTATCTTTTGAAGTGTCGAGCCCTTATACTCGGATTTGAAATCTCTGTTAACAAAGTAATCCACATGAAGGTTTTCTGTCTGCCGTTTTACCGTTTGCCCTGTGGACCTGGAGAAAAAGGAGAAAGCTCAATTGAGAAAACAGAGGTACATAAGGACTAAACAAGCCTAGGGTATAAATTAAACAACATTTGAAATAAATAAAGACCTATACCATTTGAAATAATCCAGAATACATACAGCATGTTTTATAATTCATGGAACGACAAGAATTTGTGCATGTGTTGAGTATACGTACGGTCGGGCGTAGAGGCTGTAAGGGGGAGTGGACACCATCAACTGGCTCAGGATGGACACCAGAATGAGGATAACGATGGGCATCAGCTGGATAAACATGGAGAAGCCACCATCACCCCTCTCCTCTGCTCGCTCTCTTCTTTGGTCCGTCTGCTGGCTATAGCGGGCTCTGCCGTTGGTGAATGTGTGTGCGCTTGCTGTGGACAAAAAAACAACTTTACTTATGTGCTCGGATTTGCATTGTGTGACCCAAATTATATTGGTAAACGTCTGGATGGAAAAATCTAAGGTCTCAGTACAATAACCTAAAATAGCTGTGACTAATTAGACCAAAATATCTCTGGACAAATTAACACGTTGGAGATAATGAAGGTTAATATTTATTTAGAGATATGACGCTGGTCTCAAAACCAACAGGACTTACCAGTCTCCTGTGAAAAGCATATGGTCGTCATAAAATTAAAGTCTGAATTGTGGGTATTTTACCGGATATGACATTAGCTAAGTGTGAATGTGTGCATGTGTGCATGTGCGCTTACAGGATGGGAAGCCACCCCCGAAGAACATGTTGAAGAGGTCCTCTGGAGTTATGTCCGCCTCGAAGCCCCTGTGGAAGTCGAATCCTCCTCCCTGGGTGTGGCCGGGGCTAGTAGGCTCCTCCCCCCCAGTCAGGTCATACTGTTTCCTCTTGTCTGCGTTGCTCAGCACTGCATACGCGTTGCCAATCTCTGAAAGGTAAGTGACCCAACAAACAAAAGTCACAATGGATTAGAATGGACATGTCCAAACAACTCCTCTCTCCTTAGTGACATATTTTGTGGTCCTTTCATTGAAAAGCCAAAAAGAACAACAGCTAAATCTTTTGTGACTCTTTGGAAATTGGGAAGGTGAAAGTTTGACTGGATTAATGAGTTGAGTATAGATGAGCTCAGTTCTACATATAGGCGTAAAGCTAACTAAACTACATGTGTTAGAGCCACCCCTGATTCTGAAATCCACAACCGTTACACAAACAGCTCTCATAACAGTGAAAGAACAAAACCAGTTGTCCTGGTTTTTGATAGCGGCCAGCTCACGACTAGAAACTCTCTCAAACTTGATGCCAAACTCATCAAATCTCTTTTGATATGTAAGGGGTTTAGGACTCGTTTGTTTGAAAGTGTTTAAATACGAAATAGAACATTTCTAGAAGAAAACTCAGTAAAGAGGAAACCCTACTGCATCCCCAACCATGCACTGTGATGTGGTGCTCACCTTCGCGCCCGCTGCTTTTACCTCTTTCTACCCGTTCTCTGATCTGACTAGCCTGCTCTTACTTCAATGTCACGAAAGGAGAGCAATTCAAAGTAAAAAGAGAAGATCAATGAAACCACAATATACTTTTAACAACTGCAGATCGTTGGTCTCATTCAGGTGTTGCAGGACTGAAGAAAATAAGTGACAGTTTCTTGAGTTGGAATGGAGTGAAACGACTTGGTTGAATGTCCTCTCCTGTTTTATTTGAGCCAACTAACGGTAGCAGTGCTCCCTGCTGGCCATGATATTGTATTGACCAAAACGTCCAACAACATTTTTGATAAATTACATTAACAACCTAGGGACATGACAATTACTTTTAAACGCCTCTGTTGCTCCTGGTGCTTGGTTTTTGTCTGGGTGGAACTTCAGAGCCAATTTCCTGTAGGCCTTTTTAAGTTCCTCATCGTTGGCCTCTTTGGTTATGCCCAACACTTCATAGTAGTCTTTACATCGCTTTATCCTGTGAAGACACAAATATAGATAGCATTAAAACAACTGAAATCTGGGATATATTTGGCTAAGCAATTCATACAGTCAAATAGAGGCATTTCCAAAACCATCCACTATTTGAAATATTGTTTGAATTGTTCTTGTTTTAACCCACTAGGGGGCTCCCTCAATTATAACGCAAAACAATGAGCACCATCAATAATGTGTTTCATGGAGTTTCTGATGTGGGAGCATACACATCAAACATAAGCAACTTCATGGCATTTGACACCAGTGCTTTTACATCACAAATTTGGTCTAATTGACCTCTGCAACAGGGTAGAACTTTACAATGGTGTAAGCAGGGACTAACCTGGGTTTGTACAAAGAAATATCCCCAACTGAACATTCAGACAAAAGGGACGAATAAATAACTGAATATAAATGAGCAGTTAATGGTAGCCAAAAGCCACCAAGTGGCGTGTTTCCTGGCCAAGCTTTCTTCCACATGCCCATGTGTTGCTCATAATGCTCTAACAAAGGTTTGGCAGGCTCAGCCATATACTGAAAATGACCAATGTGTTATGTACAGCTTGATTGGGCACTCTCACACTGGTTAGTAACGGTTACTTTTTCTCCTCCCTCCATCCTTCGGTCTCTGTGGCCTCACGGGCAAGCAGCCAAGTTCCAGTGGTTCCCATAGTGATAGCTGTGTGTGCAGAACACTGCGGAGACTGCAGTGTCCTGGTTGAGCCACCAATTAAAGGCCTGAATAGCCCACATGAAGAAAACACTGGGCCATAGCCTACCACAACTTCTCACAATGACAATGATACTGTCAGAGGGGCCAAAATGGAACAACATCCTGTCATTTTTCTCTCCCCTTTTGCAAAACCAAAAACATTTTTATATTGAAATACGTATACAAATCTAACCACTCACTTAAAACATAAGCTAACTGACAGTGCACTTTTTTTTATAACATTTATGACGACCTCAGTGCATGGTGTGTGTGTGTGTGTGTGTTTGTGGAAGAGAGCACGGCTTTTAAAGGTAAATAGGCACAATGCAGCTAAAAAGCACAGCATAATTTAGGGTGCGACTGTAGAACATCAACGGTGGGTCTAGTAACTTGACTCAGTAAAGTCACTATAGGCTACAGAAACACCCAGTGTTTTTTGGACTTGAAAAACTCAAGACTCGTAAGGGGAGTCGACTTCTGCAATTAGCAACAGCAGCGTTCACCCGAGAGACACTTAAGAGATCTGAGACCTACACCCTCACTGGGCCAATAGTGATGCAAGAGTGACACAGTGTGAGGTGAAACCAAAAAAAAAGAATCAAACTCTCCAGGTTGAGCCGGGAAGCCTTGCACTAAAATCCAGTTTCCGATCTTGAGGAACCTCTCCATCTCAGTATGCAGAGCATGGTTTTTACACCGACAAGGTCAGGAATTTGGTCTCCACTCCTGCCAGCAGTACAAAACAAGTAGGCACTCACAGTAATGCAATTGTCCACCAAATGAGAGCTTGCACCAGGTCTTTAGAATATCCAGGCATAAAGTGAATACTTTGCAAAACTAGACGTTCTACCAAGGCTCCCGCTTGGTCTCATGCACCTTACTGTCGATTGAGTAAATGGCTGTTACATCCCACAAGGAATTTGAAACAGGGTCGCTGGGTCAAGCCAAAAGGAATGTTGCCTGATCTTGAGGGAAAGCAAAGCAATTTTCCTGAGATAAACCAAGTCACAAATTTGGAAAATACTAAACAGTCCAGACTAATACCGCACTAACAGACTGACTTTAAGAAAGGGTACATGCCAGGTTTAAAGACGTCTCCGCCGTTTAGCGGCCCTCCAAACAGCAGTAACACATGGCAGAGACGCACCACTTTCTTTTCAAAAACAAGTATTGTAGTATCCTTCAGTAAAATGCAGAAACCAGTCGCACACAATAACAGTAGGCTAATATCCAGAAACAGAAACAACATAACAAGGTTATTAAAAAGAATGTAATCAAATGTCTGAACCATAAACGTTCCTGACACGTCTCGGATTTTCACCATAAATAACACAATAATCCAACGATCAATCCAAGCATATCCCATGCTCTTCTCTCACGTCAGGGACTCAATGCTCTTTTGTGGTAATATTCTAGATACTGTTTTTACAACAGTGCCACTATAGAATAGAATGAAAGAATAACAGGGCTATCATAAAACAACTACTGAGTTGTGCGTGTGCGCATTACCCACAACAACCAATGCTAAGAAGAACACAGAGGTGCAGTAAATTGATTCCCACAAGCACAATCTAGGACAACCTTACCTGGTACATCCCTTACAGAGTGATAGTGCACAGCAACAAAGCCAAGCCACAGCCACAGCCACAGCCACACACACAATGCAGTGAGGGAAAGCAAGCTTTTACCATATCGCAGTGTGGCGAGGGCAGTGAAGTGAAACCTGTTGTAGAATGGATATGATTAGGACAGAAAGCAGCTAAGAGGGCGAAAGTGACACTAGACAGGTTGGGCAGTGGTCACCTTTGAACCCCTTCCACCTGGTCTTTGGTGAAGCCCTTGGCAGGCTCGCCTCCTCCAGAGTTCTGGCTCTCTGTCCGGGCACCGGTGCTCTCCGAGCTGTTTGCCGGCCTCCTGCAGTGCGCCCTAGTCCCAGCCGAGCTTCCGTTCTTTGTTAACGCTTCAAAAAGGGCTGGGGGACATGAGGAGCCACAGAAACAGCAAAATTAAGCTATAGTTTATTCAGAATCAGTGAACTTGCCTGCTGCTCAAACAATCAGATCGCATAGGTGACATGAGAATTCACACACCAGCCCAATAGGGCAACCGTAAGAACATAAAGACCTAGCACACTCCAAAAATATCAAAAATTTAATATGAGTTTCATTGGTTTTCCCCATTTCACTAATGCTAAATTCTTAAGGCAGTCCAAACATTTAAATCAAATCAAGATCTATCACCGGGGAATCCCGTCAATAGTTATTTTTTAAAGTTTATTCAGTCATTTATATGTACAGGTTGTTTAAGTTACATAACATGGCAAAACTAAAGTAGTGATACCAATAGGCGTTCTGGAACTATCCTGTAAATTAGTAGTATCCAGCTCTTTTCAGATATTTGCACGCACCCGATTAACTATGCTTGGATAACGCCTTACAACTCTTTCCTCTACTCTAGGTCAATCTTTCAATTAAGGGATTGAGGGTGTGCTGTGGCCTGGCCCGGTTTATCTCCTTACTTCCTCCCCCTACTCATCAATAAATCTACTTTCCTTCAAAATCCACGTAAAGGTCTGTAAGTGTGTAACACCAGTACAAGACGTCGTCAAAACTAAGGACATAGACGTAACATTAACGATTGAGAAATGTAATCATTAATACACTCAAAATGTAACCTAAACGTGTGCTTAGCAAATGAATGATCTTGTCTGCAAGACGTGCTTGTACGTTCGTTTGAGTTTCAGTCAGTTTATGTTATCGATTAGCCTCTCATCTGGTTTGAAACTCATTTATAAAACAACCATCTGTGCCTGACATTGAAGATTGACAATACTGAAATCAACGAATGCATACACACTAATAAGAGCACTCAAGCCCCATGAACCGGTCCAAGTAGCACCCCTTTCCATGAAAATAATCAGCCACACTATCAGCTGGCTAGTGTACTTGCAAAAGTGACAACTAACATTCAAAAGACAGGGGAACACTTACAACCATTTATTTATTAATTTGGTCTCTAGACTGAAAATGTAAGCCTTTTAAATCTGAAGTTATGTAAATTGGCGTTATGTTAGTTGGTTGACAGCTAGCTCACGTTAGAGAACAACCTTCCCACTAACTCATTTGTATAACATCATTAAGGGTCAGCTTAGCTATCTTATCCAATTGAGCATTAATAAGATGCACACTAGTACAGATCATTTGATATTAAGATCACCTGCTGCCACTGCTAGCAGTAAACTAGCTAGCTAGCTAGCTAGCCAACGTTAGCCAAAGCCGATATTTCGGATGACGTCGCGTTAGCTAAGCTTGCGGAAATGTGTGAGATCACAAGCACTAACATTAGCTAGCTGATTAGCGTTCACGTTAGGATTCTGATTCAAAATAAATCATAATGAATTACCTTTTGCTTTGTCTGTCGGATAGAGCTTCTCAGCTTTGTTCAAAAATTTCAACGCCTTTTCCTTGTCACCTGCCTCGAGTGCTTTCGAAGCAATATGTATACATTTTTCTGCTTCGTCTCTATTCCCTTCCATCTTTCTTCCCTTTCCTCGCCCGGCTCAGCTGACACCTCCTACAATGCGCACACTCACGCACAAATTATTTACATGCACACATGCCCAAAACAGATAACAAAAAAGGTAGTGTTAGCAGTAACACCAGAAAGTATGCCTATGTTACGTAGCGCTCATCATGAGGTTTGCAACTTCAGATTCAAATGGTTATTCACTTAATAGAATAATCAATTAGACCTGCAGTCTGGAGTCTAATGCACATGGGTTAGTCAATTCCTTCAAATACATATTACAATAGCCTACACGCAAAATAAAAGAATAATAGTATTAATAAAAAAACTCTTAACAAACGGGTGCAATTTGAAGTTTATTCTTTCGTTGAAAGACCATTTCTACAAAACATAGCACACTGCACTCTAAGATAATTTAAGAGTTCTGTTTGTTACGAAGGCCAGGGCCCATGCTCTACTTGCCCTCCTTAGGAGAAGAAAGCACGACTTACTTTTCCAGCATAAAATTTAAATACATAGCGCCCCCCACCCCCTACATTGGATAAGCGGTATTGCTAATGGATGGATGAATATTATACAGAACTTCATAGTCTGTAAAGTTAGATGCTTGGCAATATTGCAATCGTTATTATTATATTTGTACAGATTTAAGTAATGTTACACATTTATTTGTGAAAAAGGAACAAACCTTGGAATTAGCATTTTATGCATTCTACACGTGATACAACATTGATACAGTAACAGTGCATCTTCTTTTATAATGCTTGGGGAGGTAAAACACAGAAAGGGACCAGAAAAAAAAAAACTCAGTTTGGATGCAAAAAAGTTGTAATATTACAAGTGTACAACAATGAATCTTAATGTATGCTTCCATTAAAGACGACCAATCGAAGAAAAAGCAAAGGCACTCTGTGACCAAATTTTAACAGTGCCATTTGTTTTCTTGATGCTTTACGCTGGTGTACGTGGTGGATTGAGTTTGATGGGAAAGGAACCCATAGTGTTTAGTGCTGCATGGATGCGGAAATGCAGTCTTGACTCCATGGCGTAATCCTTGTAGTTTGTCCTAAAGAAAACGGAGAGTTGAGACCCAAACATACAGATTAAAAATAAACTTTCTAAATTGGGCTCAACTGACTGAGCAAAAACATTGATTCCTTCCAAAGTAGCAAATCTTAAAGGACAATTGTTGTTTCATATTCAGCAAAACCACCTAGTGTAGATGACCCACAATAGCAAAATGAAATATAACAAAAGTCATACAAATAAACATCAATTATTATTCTGGTACATTCCCCAAGTCTGTTTAAAGCATGGATACTGTAGATGAATAGGGAGGATGCTTACTTGATTTTTTCCATGTGGGCAATGGCCTTTTCATTATCTCCTTGCTCCTTGTACAGAAGGCCAAGTTCATACATGGTAAACGGCACCAGGTAATCATCATGCTTAATGGAATCTTCACTATATGAAAGGAGGACACACTCTTCAGTATGCTACACATATAGTCTATATCTTTCTGTTAATTTAAGTTGTATTTACAAGTTTTAGATGTACATTTTGACAATTGAAACATGTGTATTGTGACAAGATGTCATGTGCAGAAATGGTCGAGTGACTAATGCACCAAGAAAATCCATTGCACAAATAATTGAGGTTCAATTGCAGATCATTCATGTCATAATTAAGCCAATTAAAGTTTCAGGAAAAAAAACTCACCTTGAGATGACATTTATGAAGCAGGCCTCTGACTGATTAAGATGTCCTCCATGTCTTAGACACAGCCCCTTCAATAACTGGATCACACACTGGTCATCCTGATGATACTCTGAGGGGTCTAGAAAAAAGCAGTTCAACACTCAGATGAAGGTGAACACAATGGTCCTTTATCTTTATAACGATGTTGCACAGTTGCGTTGATCAAAGGATTATTAGATCACAATACTTGTTGAAAGGGAAACCCACTAAGTTCATCCCTTAGCTCCTCTTCAGCCTTTTGTATGGTTGCCAGAATGTTCTCAGTCAAATCTGGCCTCTTGCCAAGAATGGTGAATCCATTCCATACATACATCATTTCCTATTTCAAAGGATAAAAACACTCAGGTTAAATCCTAACATAGGGTATATAATAGTTAATAGATGTTATGGGTTAAAACCCCCAAAAAGTTACTTTGGTCCTAATTACCAGAGCAGGAATGGGCAGTTTCAGAGGAACAGATGCACAGTACCGCTGTGCTTTTTTTGATGCGAACTTCTCAGTTGGAATAGACTTCCCGGCCAATCTAAGCCTGAGGCCGTTCACTTGCCTATGAGCATTAAATTAAATTTGCATTAAATGCATTTCTGACATGAAGAACAGAAACCATTAAACCAGACTGTTAATCACTCCAGATAGTGTTCTCTCACTTGAATAACTCTGTAATATTCTCCCCAGTTGTTTCTACTTCCTCTGCAGGAAGCATGCTCAGAATTGCAGCCTTCTGGAAAACGTAGACAGCCTAGGAGGACACACGCATAACGAAAATAGATTTCATATCACAAAGAAAAATTAGCTTCTCTAATGTCAAGGTATCAGCGGCAAAACCAGACCCTTGAACAGAAGGGATTCCCATAGTCTCAACTTGCCCCCGTAAAAAACTGCCTGACTAATGTAGTGGCACTCGCAGAAGGGCCAGGTATGTTTACCTGGGACCACTTGCTTTCTTTACAGAGGACATCAGCATAGCGGTATGCCTCCTTCCAGTTCTGTTCGAAGGAGAAGGACCACATAAGCTCCCAAGCACATAGGTGGTGGATCTGACGCCACTCCTGCTGGGCTGCAATGCACGCCTGAAACTTCTCCTGGGCCTGTGGAAGCAGTATTTAGGAGAATAGATCTTTTCTAACATTATTTTTTTTTTTTTTTGCACAAACGTGAAACTGAAGTCAGCATACTCACAAATGTGAAGTTTCCTTTCAGCAAAGCGATCCTGGCAGTGTAGAACAGAATAAGTGCCCCCTAAGACAAATATTACTTAAATAATCAATAAAACATGAATGACATCAGTTTAATAACACATTGTGAGTTGGTTTTTCGAAATACTAAATATTTAAATTAAATACTTGGTTATAAAAAAATAAAAAAAGAACTTTACAATTGTTTACATTTTATGAAATAAGGTGCATCCCAAACTTACATTCGGGAACTTATCCATATAGGGCTGCAGAAGAGCTTCAGACTCTATAAGGTTGGCTTCACCAGTGCCTTATAAATATACATAGAATTCATATTTACAAATTTGTTCTCGGTTGTGCGTTGTATGTTTTGACCTTAACAGTTAATTTTACGCACTATTTATAAAGGAACCACCAGAGGGAGACAATGATGAAAAAGATAAATAAAGTACAGCAATGGTGTGTTGTGGGCTGGCATTCAGGCTAATTGCTTCTGGTCACAAGGGGAGGGCCTGAGGTTTGCTCAGATATAGTCTCCCATTATCACGAAATAGGAAGGCCTTACCGAGTATGACAGTGATGTAAAGATGAAACATGAGCAGGGTCAAACAGCTGAGGATGGAGCGCAGGCTGTTGCTAGCTGCCCCTTCCCTTAGCTTGGCTAGGCCAATCTCCTAGATGTTCAAGAGACAAGAGTGTGTTTGTAGCTTATGGAAAAACCCTTGTGGTCCTCAGTCAAATTAAACAACAGTTAGACCAAATCAGGGAGAACATTTACCAATAACCCATTCAAAATACTATTTTGCTCCTGCAATACATTTGTGCACGCTGCCTCCTGCCTCCTGTACCTACCCTATCTCCGTTGAAGCCCAAGAACTCCATTAGCCTGAGGATTTTAGCTGGTAGCAGAGAAAGCATCTGAGGGTGAAAATAACACATGCATAACCCAGGTGACATGACACACTTCAACAATGGCACCTACACCAAGTACATACACCCTAAAGCCTGAGGATTCATTTTCTGCTCAGTGTATCATCCTGAAATTAAGTCTGTCTGTCTTTGTTAATGAAGTGGACAGAAAAGAAGAGAGAAAACACCTCAACATTTTCTTACCAGGTTAAAGGATCCAATGCCCATATTTACACCTCCAATGAAATGTGGAAATGTACTACTTTTGTCAGACTTGTCCTTAGAAATGTCTACCATGGCTTGACATTCTCTATGACAATCATAAATGGCAGTTAAAGGTCACTTTAATTGATGATTATCTCTTACTGGAGTAACATTTGGGATTGTTCAATTGACTGTTTAGTAATGGCACTGTGACCGGTTTGTCATTACTTGTAGATCTTATAACTGTTGCGGATCTTTATTCCTCCCTTGATGAAGCTGATCAAGCTCTCATCCAGGAAAGTAAGAGCTGATTTCTGCAGGAGTACTTCAGCGTAGCACAACTCAGCATGCATCTCCTCTGGTGACACAGTACAGGATTGGTGTGGGAAACATTTTATACAAATTCACAAAAAAAATAAGTAATATACTTGCATCCTTTTAATTATGGTAGTTTGCAGTATGTTGCCAACAATCTACATTTTGCAACTTTCAGATTGGAAATATTGCCCAACTCACCCTCTGTTAGGTTGGAAGCAGGTTGTCCATAGAACATGTTGCTTATGGTTTCAATAATAGTATTCTTTTTTCTAAATCTGTAAAAATAAATACACAATAACGTTCTGAAAATACTCAAATTAAGAACAATTGTAGTGATTAATCAAATTAATATGATTTACAGTCTAATAGAAAATAATGAAATCCAGCTGTCCTTCATTGAGCAGTGTACGCTAGCTAGCGCAGGAGGACAAAGCCAATATAGGCATTACCTCTGACATGTGTGCAGGGCCTCTCTCAGTGACGTCATAGCGGCCTCCGCGTCCTTAGGGTCAAATGTCATTCCTGCCTGCATAACCAGGATGCTACTATAGCCCATGGCATGGTACATGCTGTGACTAGTCCTTTAGATGGAGAAACACAATCATTAAACCTTGATGCTGCAGTTTAAGTGGTTAAAATTATGCGGCACCCCACCAGCAATTTCCAGGGCACAAACGCCCAAAAGGGAGGTCACAATCAACTACCCTGATCACAGAGAAAACCTGGCCAGACTAAGATGCCAACAGGAAGTGCATGGGTTGGTGAATTGTGCATGCCACTTGCCGGGGTTGAAGGAGAGCCAAGGCATCAGAAAATCTGTTGTTGAGAAAAAGTTCCAGAGCATGAGAGCTCTCCTTTATTGCCGTGGGTAAATCCATCTGAGACGTCCTAGAGTTAAGTGATCAGGGAGTTAGTCAATCATGAGACAATCATTTTGTTAGCTTTAATTTAGTTAGTTTTTCACGCCCAAGAAAAAAAAGAAAAATTGAAGCATAACTGTTTTGGTAAAATTATGGTTGTCTTGAGTTGATTGCTAATTATAGTAGGTATCTGTACATCTATGATATGTTGCTAATCCTCATAAGGAATTTGCTAATATTCCATTATTCTGTTGTAGTGTTTTTCTTATTTTTATATTAGCAATGTTTTCAAATGTTAACTTGATTTAACAATCTTTTCTTGAATGATTTTTGAATGATTTAAAGAAAACACCTTAATTGATGTTTTGTGGTGCGTCAGTCACCATATGCAGATTTAATCCTTATTCCGTTATGTTCTTTGCATAAAACAGCAATATTCTAAATGTGTAGGCTTTCACTCATACATCATTCACAGATGCTCTCTTTAAGCCCATGTAGCCCACTTACCTGTATTTCAATAGATAATGTTCTCCTTTTTAACCGTAGAACCATTTACTCCTTAATTTTGACCTCACCTGGGCAATCAGCTCCATAATTCTGATATTAAAGTATAACTGATATTGGATTGGTCTATTCATTCAGGATAGGCCTAAATTCTATCTTAGCATGAACAGTAATGCTTTAATCTTTACTTCTCAGACGGGAAAGAACTACACTTCATGCCCAAGCACGACATAATCAGAAGGCACCTGGCCCATTCTAAATTGGCAATCATTAAGTATAGACAAGATACACTGGTACAAAAACACTAATTGGGAATATTCATTATTTGAATGTGTGTAACAAAATGATGATCATGTTCTGTAGAACTTTTATTGAGTCGGTGCTGTGCTTTTGTATGGTGCCGTGGTTTGGGAATCTTAATCTAGGCCAATAAAAACGGGCTTGGCCGGCTTGTCAGTCGCCAGTGAAGTAATTTGAGTGGAACAAATGCAGCTCTTGGACATTTACAATCGTCAGGTCGTAAGGATGGCACTTGCTATCATGGACTGATCTGATCACCCCTTGCAGAGGGACTTTGTGCTTCTACCTTCCGGTGAAAATATAAAGAGTACCAAAGCAAAGGTCAGGCAAATACATTCAATGTGTCATTTGTTTCTGATGCTATAAGAGTCCAATTTGCATACATATTTGTTAAATTTTTAACATTTAGTGATCTAGTATTGTACTGTATTGTCTCTGTATTTCTTCCATCAAAGTCGACTCATGTCTTTTATGTTGTATCACTATGGATTAGATGGGTTTTTTAAACACCTCTGTAGTGGGATTATAAAGTCGACTCTTGTCTTTTATGTTGTATCACTATGGATTAGATGG
>JAVQJS010083225.1:0-10049 GCA_036024795.1 Galaxias rostratus | reverse complement strand
ATTTAAATTTAACGTTGTAAAATTGATCTTTATTTTGTGCATGCATTCAGTTTGAATGTAAAATGTATATGGGCCAAGAAGACAGTAAGTAGTAGCCTACCACATGTAAAAGGAACAGTAACATCAATATTTTTACTTGTCGAAGCAAATATTAATATTCGACAACGGGCGTCGAGATCAAGTCAGATCAAGCGCAATTTCACTATTTTGAAGCTTATTGTGACAGCTGGGACAGAATAATTTACAAAAACAGGTAATGTATGTCACTCGCCATGTCCATGGCATGGTCAGTGCTACAAGTACAGGAAAATGTTGATACATCATACGTTTTGGTGCTGACGATTAAGTTACTAAGATTCCCTTGACATTCAATTACTAGAATTGCAAGCGTGGCTACACTAAAGCCAACGAAAACAGTAAAAAAGGCCAGTCAATGCGTTAACATTTGTAAATAGTAGACATTAAAGCAAAAAACCACTTACTTCGGATTGTAAAGACTATGGCTTTAGCTAGGTAGCTAACGTTAGCTAACAATACGACCATTTCCGCTGCAGTACTCTGGTTTGTTAGGGTTTCTTCTTCATTGGTGCTTTACATAAGAAAGTCTAGTACAAAACAGACATTCCCAGTGTTGATATTTCGCATTACATTTCCCTTAACCACCAAGGACGAAGTATGCCGTGAGGATTTCAAGTCAGGGTCAGAATAAACAGTTTATCACCACAAAATTAACTAATAATAAAATAATAAATAACTATAGTAATAAAACACAACTGACAACTTAACGAATAAAGTCAAGTAATGTTTAGCTATCTCATTAGTCCCTGTAGATTTCGTCTAATTTATTATAGAAATGACAGAACAACTCAACACACCCATCGAGGTTATATGCAAATCATGAATTCACTAGCAATGTTTTTCTAATCAGAATCCAAGTGTCTGTGAATATGTAGGCCTATAAATTATCTGACAAAGTAATTTGAACCACAAGTATGTACTTTTACTAAAGTATAACAGTCACAGCATGAATTTTGATCGCCATGCTCAAGCTCTGTTGGTCAAAGTTTTCAACTGTTTAATTGTCCATGTTGTATCACAATATACCTTGGTATGCAGGACTGGAACAGTTTAGTTCAAAGGGTAAATAAAGTTTTTTTACATACTCAATAAAGATGTGAGTAAGATGGTCTCAATTGAAGAAGTTAATAATAAAAAATATGAAGTCAAATAAAATATGTTAAATATAAAAAGTGGGGAATTTGAGGTGGAAATATTTTATGAATGAATTTCAGGCAATGTATTGGCACCTATTAAAAGACATCTTTAAACCAGCCCCACAATCTGGTTAGCCACAAGTTTACCCCTAGCTTTGACAGGTACTCAATTTCAGGAGTGAGCATGTTACGGCAGAGGGTCCTGAATTTGTAGTCTATATTTGTCCTTAAATTGTATCCCAGAATGGATGATTCACCAACAGGCTGCCAGGGAAGCAGGGTCCTGTCTTTTATCCTTCCGGCTTCTACGGCACCCTCTCCCTCAATACAAATGGTGGTCATTTTGGCATTCCTTCTCCTCAGTTCAATCACATCCTGTTCCATCCTTCGCCTTCCATAAGCCTCCACTTTTTCCCATAATGTTGCATTGAAGTGCTGATAGAGCCTCCAGTCAGCCCCGTTCCACTCCAGAGCTTTAGCTCTCAGTTCTGGGGTCAGTCTAGACACAAACGAGTCCTTGCGGGCATTGAGTTTGAAGAACAGTAGGTCATCCATGCTCCAACAGAGTGCCTCCTTGAGCAGGATGAGGGACTCCTCAAAGTGTTCAGCAATTAGCACAAGCTGAAATTGTTTTGATAGGTTGTGAATTATTTTTATAACGTGTGGATCATCTTCTCTCATGTTGTTGTCAAATCCAAAATCAAACAAGAGCATGTTCTTCAGGTAGAATGAGTTGTATCCCAGCTGGGTGTAGTAAGTCCAGGGATGTTGCAGAAACTCGGCCAGTTTGTTGTCCCCACGGATTCCCCATGTGAGAGGGATTGCTTTCTGATAGTAATGAAAGGAGGACTCAAAGAGTTGAGCTGGGTCCCGTAAAATTGTTATGTAAACAGCATCACTGGGGAGAAGCTTGGCTACTTCGACCGGATTAAAGCGCATGTGATTGCACACTATGTTGAAGCACTCTCCCGGCTGGTAGTCTTTTACCTGAGTGCACAGAAAAGGTGATGGATAGAAAAAGTCATTCCGGCCGTTGGGGAAGGCAAACTTCAACTTGTGCTTCTCGCCGAAACGGAAGAGGATGTTAAGTAATGTACTGCTAGCAGTTTTATGGGTCTTCATGAACACAATGTCAACCTTGGGAACGCACAGATTGGACTGACTAGAGCTTTGGGAGACGATCGTCAAATTTTTCCCTTTTGCTTTTGAAAAGCTGTGAGCACATGATGAAGTAGTGGAAATTCTATAAAAAAAGAATACGAACGCAAAAAAAAGTTTACATTTGTTATATGAAAAGTATTTATGTTTGAATTAATCAGACTTACATGTTGACCTGGACTGGTGAGGCAGATAAGCAGTACAGTACCCTCATGATACAGGTCAATAAGGCCCCAAGAATCAGCCCTCTTGCTATTGACCTGTGTTTCCCTTTCTTAGCATGCATAGTTTGGACATGAAGCTAATCTGACCAGGGGGGGAAAGAAACAGTGCAAGCAGTTTATTGTGTTTTTGTTTAAATTACGTTTAACTGTTATTTATGGTTAGTCAGTCATTACTATAATATTTGATATATTTCGTATTCACCAAGCAACCTGGATGTTTTTGGAATATGCGAATAAACCAGAGTACCCGGGAAACCCACGGTAACATGGAGAGAACATACTCCACACATAAAGGCCCTTGGGTAAGGTGGGGATCAAACCCAGGACCTTTTCGCTGTGAGGCAACAGTGCTAACCACTGAGCCATCGTTAATTGGTGGCTCTAGATTGTCCGTAGCTGTGAATGCATGTGAGTTGTTGTATGTCCCTATGTGTTAGTCCTGCAATGGACCGGCAACCTGTCCAGAGTGCACCCCCTGCATAGGATAAGCGGTCCAGAGTGCACATCCTGCATAGGATAAGAAGTATTGCTAATGGATGGATGGGTGGATATTTTAGTATTTCTATTTTAACAGTATGCCAATATTAGATACTTAACCAAGTTTCAATGAGGTTTTCTGCAAAAAGGTAATTGGTCTTTTTAAAAAAATAAGTGGATCACTACGGTACTAGTAAGTATGCAGAACCAAGTTTGAGTAATGTAGTAACTAAAAGAAATGTAGGCTTATCCCAATCCCGATTCGTATTTTAAAGAAAAACAGACCTTATGTTTAAACAACAAACATAGTTAGGCTGGTGGTAGCAAAAAAAAAGAGATTATGGTAGTATTATCCCAACAAAAAGAACAGAGAAACAGTATAATCGCCATAACCTTTTGTTGACAAAACAATGTGAATTTTGTTAGCACCCACAGAAAATGCTGATCACAAGAGTTTAGAAAGTATAGTTTCATAATCAATCCGCCACTACTCTCTACCATGCAGGCGTTAATATGACATTAAGGACTTGTATTCGTTTACATAAGAATTACGTTTGTCTTTGGATTTTTACTTTATGACTTTGAATACCATATATCTTATGTCAATAAAATGTGCCCTTCGTTTTCTTACTACTGTTGCTACGTACAATCAAATGCTTTATGATCAAACCCGGTTTAGTTAAATGTTTTAGGATGTCAAAAAGGAGTCTTAAATCCTTGGTTGAAACATTTCACAACACACAATAAATAAGAAACGTATATACATAATATCATACTTGAACTTTAGCATAAAGTCGATGTACAGGGATACAATTAAATGTAAAACAGAAAACAGGATTAACAGGTTATAAAAGGATTAACATCGAGGTATATAAAGAGTTAAAACATACAAGCCAACTACCGTTGATTGGTTATTGAACAAGATGCTAAGTGTTATTCGAAATAATTCTATTCATGTAAAGAGTCACATGCTGGTCAAATATGACAAAACATGTCTATTTACATTCATACTCTACTAAATAAATTAGCTAGGCATCAACTTTGTTAAAGTATGTCAGTTCACTGTTATCAATTCGACCAATGAACTACTGCATATAACTGAGTTGAAAGAAAGATGACAGAAAAGCAATTTCGCTACGTGTAACTATATGGCAATAGCAACTGTTAAGTTGTAGGCCATGCATTCTAAAATAAACACTGAAGCGAGGCAAAACAAAAAACAAAAAAACAAAAATTAAAAACTAGAAAACATCATAGATTTCATACCTGTAGACTCGGGACTGAAAGCTACGACAGCTTTATTAACTAAGTTCTACCAAATGTATGGACGGATCTCACAGGTCTACACCTCGCTTGGAAAATACACAGCCTACCTCTTAAGCTTGATGAAAGTATCCCATGACAATTTGATTAGCCACTATTCCCCTCCCACGTCTGTCTACCTGCACTCACTACCCGTTTGTCCACAACTGCAACGTCATGAAAGAGGGCAAATAAAAGAGATGTATTCTTAAATTTGGGCATATTCATGTGAATACATGCTATTTATCATTAAGAAGCACAACGAAATGTTGTTTCAACTTGCTTACAGGCATTTTATTTGACTGTTACATGTGACGAAGTATTTGATCAAAGGATGCAATGATCAGAAGCTGTGTACAATAGCAACTTATACTATGTAAAGAATAGAACATTGAAATTTGACCTTGAAATAATTCAAGATCCCTAGTTTGAGATGAAAAAATGTGTAATTATGGGCCTACCCTGGAATTTGGAGCACTATACAGAACTTTGATAAAGAATGTTTAGTAAATTCTTATTTTATTGTGTCTGACATAGAATGCAAATTAATGATCCCCACAAAACAGATGGCTCTTACATAATGACTTCATGTAAAAAAAAGAAAAAAATTAGGCAACTATTGCCAGCCTTTTTTTGAAGATCACAACCGTTGAGATAAAACACTTTTCTCAATCTCTATGTTGACCCCTTTAACATGTGCTGCATTTACTCAGTTCACAAGGTTAAGTAATTGCCCTCTATATGTAAAAATGAAATAAAATAAGATACTTTTAGTATAATCTACTCAGCATGTGTAGGATTAGAGGCAGGCCTATAGGATGCATGTAAATTATATGATTATGATCATGTTAGTATACAACATTTCTTTCCATTTCTGTATTTAACAGATATTGCAAATCATCCCCCTAAAATTTTGATTAAAGGATGAATACATTGTTATTGAAAAAAACTGTAGATCTATTACTCTACCAATACATTGCACTGTTAAAATAAGCATTCGTAAGTCAAACAATTGCATGTAAAATTATTAACTTCATGACCAGTTCACCCACAAATATGGTGTTCTGTCATGTGCATGATTGTTATTTTGTCATTAATTGCTACATTATACATATTTTTTGGTCGGCAACAAAAACATTTGAAATTAGAATATTTAAATGGAATACAAAGTATAACAAAAACATAATTATTTCTCCAAATCTGGTCATGCACAAACCTTATACAACCACTGTGCTTTGCCAACTCTCTCTAAAGTGCAATAAATTCATAGAAGAATTGAGAAGGACTGGAAAGATGCACTACTCTCAACTCATATATCCCTTAAAATAAATTGGACAAAGTATTTAAGATTCTGTGTCTGTATTTGCCAGACAAACTTAACCTATCTGTTTCAAACAGTACACATTTTTCATTAATTCAAGCACAGTTTTATTCAATCATTTAAACTGACTAAATATAGTTTTAAGTCTTGCACTCACATGAAGTCAACTCACTGAAACAAACATTGTTGTACAAGTCAACAATGGAAAGAGGCCCATTTTTCAGGCGTATAAACTCAGACTAAAATCCTTAATATCATTGCAATATTTCCCTAACATAACAATTCAATGGGAAAAGGTCAAGGAGAAGTTGTTAAAGACCTTTCGCATCAGGGGCAACCAATTACACACAAACTGTGAACAATATAAAACAATAGACGATCCCAATATCAACATTTACCTTAGTAAACTGATCTGACATGTATTTTGTATTCTCCTCGAGTATGGCACTCACAACATTAACACAAGCAGAACTGTACAGATTGATCAGGCCATCGTAAACCTCTTTTATCAGTATATAAAACGTATCTTAAATTCTATCCATGGTCTACAGTATATGAGCATGGTATTGTAACAAAGGATAGCAAAAGTTATTAAAAATCATAATGGAAAATTCAGGATTTAAATTCCAATCCTTGATTACATGCATTTTTTCACCACTAGTCTCACACAAACAGACACGGTAAAAGGAGGATTATAACTTGTGAGAATATATGATAATATTCTAAGACTCTTTTTAGGTGTCATCTTGTTTGATTTTCTCCATAGATGTTGTATTCCACTTAGGGGACTACTCCAACTCAATGAACTGTCAGCAAAATCTTCTTTTGCTATGTCATCATCTTTTCTACCTATCGACAGTCTTGTGGCATTACCTCAGATTGTAACCTGAAACACATTGATCTTGCTGGTGTTTTTTAGTGTCTGCCGTCGGTTGCAGAACCATACGCGAACAACCTCGCGGTCATAATTTAGTTCCTTTGCTATTTCCGTGATCTCCTGACCAGTAGGCAGGGCGTTCTTCTCAAAGTAGGTGTTAAGCACTTCAATGGCCTGCGGTGTAAAGCTAGTGCGGCGTTTGCGTTTCTTGGACGGCTCTCCGCCAACAAACTCCATCAGATTTTGCTGACCCTTCTGGTTCCACGCCTCAGCTTCCGCCAACCACCTCTCCAGCACTGGTTTCAGCTTCTGAGCACTCTTTGGAGTGATGTCCAGCTTCTCAAACCTTAACAAGAATAAAAGAAAATAACTTCCCAGGTATCTCTAATCCGTCTCCATATTTAAAGCAATCCCCCCGCACACACAAACACACACACACAACTTGCCTGTATGATTGACAACTCCCCTACATATATATATTTAATTTGCCGATGTCAGCGGCTATCTTGAGATTCATCAAAAAAATAGATACCAAGCTATTTACAATAACATTTAAACACAAAGCAATTTACCTGCAAATGGCCGACTGGCTGTAAGCAGGACCCTCGGTTGCTGTGAGAGCCTGTCCCACTTGTGTCTGAGTAAGCCCCAATGAAAGCCTACGAATCTTAAAGTTTTTGGCAAACTCACGAATTTCTTCTAGATTAATGCCCTCCTCACTGTTTACTGCTTGCTGGGGCTCTAAAACAAAACAAAATACGAGTTTTAAAAATACCAAACCAAATACCAAACATTTACATTTAAGATAAATGGTTTGGTTTATTTATTTGAAGATAGTGGTACGTACTGCTGACTAGCTGACCAACGGTGGGCATTTCTGCACAAGCAATAGGAATGGAGGAGATTGAGGTGGATGTTTTCATTACTGGTGGTTGTGGGGCAATGACCACTGGGGACTGAGCCACTGTGGTTACAGGTGCCTGGGAATGAAGAAACTATGTCAGTGAATTTCATCATTTATTATAATGTTTTACTTAGACAGTGTGTGTGTGGGTGTGCTGATAAAAAAAACAGATACAATGATGTGTACTGTAAATACCTGCGCAGTAGGTTTAGATAGGTTAACCGGAGTGGCTGACTTGGGCGCGACTGCTGTGGACGTCGGCACTGCTGTGGGGCCATTCCCTATGGTGGCAATGATCTGTCCCTGAGCATTGAGTAGGATCTGAGGGGTGATAGTCTGGACTTGGAGGCCCTGGTAAGGCAATGTCTGAGTGGTGGCGCCCCCTGTCAGTGAGGCTGGGTTCAGCAGCAGTGGGATCGTTCCTATAACCTTAAGTCATCACAGGAAGACGGCAAAGGAAATGTACAATACTGAAAAGATGTGAGAAATCTGCTGCAGTTAATTTTCTTGTCGTTTAACGTACATTTTACCTCCATGTTTACTATGTGAATGCCTGTGGATATGAATTTGCCTCACCTGTCCCTGTGCGTTGGTGATAATCTGGCTGGTGAGGCCAGCCATATTGGACATGGCATTGGTGAAGATGGGAGTGGAACTAATGAACTGGGGCTGTGCTCCCAACGAAGCAGCAGTGATCTAAAGAAAGGGATAAATGCTATTATTGAGAGCAATGAACATATGTGTATATAAGATAATGTAAGTAAAATATGATATCCTATGGTAATTACGGAGTTATTAACAATAGGGAGAATAGAAAGAAAGAGAACTAAAGAAAATATATGTATATATTTTCATCATAATAGGAATGAAAATAGCCATTAGTCTTACAATGGTAGGGTTGATGGAGAGTCCAGTAGCAGTTTGGAGTGTTGCTACGGACAGGTTGGGCTGAGCGACTGTCGTCATGGCTGAGGCCACCTGTGCCGCGGCCATCTGGGCTGCGGTCACCTGTGCGGTACTGGGAGCTTGTGTGGGAGGGGCTGTCACCTGCTGGATGGCTGCCTGCACTGACTGCAAAGTGCCTGCTGCCTGAGGCTGGAACATAGTCTGGGCTGCTGTCTGCAGCTGAGGCTGCACTGAGTTCAGCACTGTGGCAGCTGGGTTGGGTGAGGGGAAGAACAGATGGAGCAATCGTGGCTAAACCTCCATAAAGACTTGTTTAGTGTGAGGCCTCTACAATAATTGTTAAGTAGCAGAAAACATCAAATGGATAAGAATATTTACCGAGTTCCCTCGCATGATGTAACATTATTGAAGCAATTATTTTGGTCATGGACCTTCCTTGGGAGTTGGAACAACACTCCTAATTCTAGCAAGTATGCCCAAGGGCTGATATTTTAAATCCCATCAATCACATACCTTGAAGGCTAGTGAAAGGCAGCTTGAGCAGGTTTCCGGCAGGATTTGTTGCCGCTGTAAGCCCAGGTAGGGAGGCTACATTAGTGGTTGGAAAGGTGAAGACCGCAAGGCCTCCCTGACCCCCCATGGAGCCTGCCATGCTGAGGGGGATGAGCAGAGGCTGGTTTAGAGAACCAGTCTGGGCCATCATCCCCGTCATCAGAGTGGCCAAGCCGTCCTGGGTCAAGACCTGCAAAGCGGGACATACATTTATGTATATAAATATATAGTTATATGTATATATATATATATATATATATATATATAGTTTTATAGTATTGAAAGTAATCCTTAAAGAGCGGTCCAGCTATCATAAAAAAAGACAATCAAACAATTATATCTACTTCATCAATAATTACATGAAGACTAAAAAAGGATCTAAGTCCGTATCTCCGTTAGAGTTTAAGCCTAATATATTTTGCTTATATAAAATGATAAAAAGGATGTGAGAGGACAGAACTCAGTACGCAGCCTCTACTATCTGCTACCATATGGTAGGAGGTACAGGAGCATGGCTGCACGTACCTCTAGACTCAAAAACAGTTACTACCCCCAATCCATCAGGCTACTCAACTCGAAACACTGAACTCTAAACATTGAACGCTTAACATTAAACTGTAAACTCAAACACGCAAAACATTGACATTATCCATCCATCCATTATCAGAACCGCTAATCCTATGCAGGGTCACGGGGAGCTGGAGCCTATCCCAGCTGACTTCGGGCGAGAGGCAGGGTACACCCTAGACAGATCGCCAGTCCATCGCAGGGCTAACACAGAGACATACAATCTCTCACACACACTCACACCTACGGACAATTTAGAGTGACCAATTTACTTGCATGTTTTTGGAATGTGGGAGGAAACCGGAAAAACCCACGCTAACACGGGGAGAACATGCAAACTCCACACAGAAAGGCCCTCAGGCGGGATTCAACATTGACATTATCACTTGATGTAAATACTGCTCATTCTATATTTGTACTTTTTTCTTTTTCTTTCAGATTTTGTATTTTTAGGGGCGGCACGGTGGCGCAGTGGTTAGCACTGTTGCCTTACAGTAAGAAGGTCCTGGGTTCAATCCCCACCTGAGGGCCTTTCTGTGTGTAGTTT
>JAVQJS010083224.1:0-14742 GCA_036024795.1 Galaxias rostratus | reverse complement strand
CCTCACTCTCTCTCTCTTTCTCTCTCTCGTCCCCTGATAACTTTCTGAGAAATGAGCATCCTCAAACCTAATGGCTCTGAAAGGCATTGTGGGAAGTAAGGTGAGCTCTCGTATCAGGATGACCGAAAGAGCACTGATGCGATGTCCCTAAGCCTCCCAAAGACAGTTTATAAGATTATGCTTTGTTTCGTTTTAATGCAGCCAAAGATAACATGGGGAGGAGCAGATGAGCCATGAGGAGTTGAGAGTGGACCGTTCAAGTGGACACACTTCTGCACCACAAATTGTATAGTGGCTCACTAGGCATTGTGACTTTTTATTCTCTGGATCTGTGAGCTGGTGTTTAAACATGGAAAAGTTCTGGGTGTAGTTGGTGAACCCCTATAGCACAAACCATCATTGTTTTAGGAAGTTGGGTTCAGGGAATGTTCACCAAGAGGACAAAGAGAAAGAATCCCTTTTTTTCCCCTCCTACATGAATTTGTCAGCCTTGATGAAACAAGTCTTGCGCTCTTCTTTAACTACAACAGATGTTACGCTGTCTATAAAAAAAAAACAACATTACGTGCTGCTGTGTATATGCTGAACATGAAGGATTCGCCACGTAGCACATCAGTCAAACCCTCACAGCCCTTTGTACTGTATGTCGCCTGGTTGCCCTCCTATAATGATTGTCAGAATTGCATATTTGCTGACACAAAGTGTCTCTATAGTCAGGCGTAATTCTTTGCATTACAAAGCCGATGGGAGGGCTCTTTTTTCCAGGCTTTGATGCTTTGTCTTAATAGAAGACAGGCAGTGTTGCATTCTTTGTGGGTCTGTGCTGATCAGGCAATTGTGACGGATCCTAAAAAAAAAAGAAAAAGGGGGTCGACGAGGCAGCACGTGCTTCTGTCCTCCCTCTCGCTCCCCCTCCCCCCCCCACTCCCTTTTCCTCTGCTTATCAAAGCTCTCGAATAGCAAATGACGGAAAAATACTTATTCATATCCCCCCGTTCGGGAAACAGAGCCTAGATGAAGGGAAGGACTAAGACACAACACTGATACAAGAAAAAGGTGCAGTGCTGCAGGGGGGTTGGAGTCCCGATGGGGAGCACCAGTCCCTGGTCCTCGGAGGCTTTTAGACGTCCAGGCCTAATGGAAGCAGATGGTCACCTCGTGTGCCCCGAGGTCCCTTCTCTGCCCATGCATGGAGCTTCCAGAGTGGGCCGTGGATGTTGGGTCGTTGACGTCAATGACTGTTCCGGGTCTTCTGCCGTCGCGGATGAGCAATTTCTTTTGTCCCGTTGCACACGTCACGTGTAGGTTTGGTAAGCAATAGTCCCCTTCCCCGCGAGTTAGTATGGAAGCACCCACTCCATACGCCCCCTAGGGGTGACTGTCAGGGTTTCTGGCAAACGTTCCCTACCAGAATACAACGGGGATTACCATTTAAATACCAGTTGAATATTACATGAATATGTGATGAACAAACTGTTGAATATGTATGATGTGAGACAATGACTAACTATTCCCTGGGCCACCTTGTCTTTTTCCGAGCGAACCTCGGTGCTTTCAGAAATGCGATAGCGTATGTCTGTTACGACGCCAAAATCTCATCATCACGAGCTGATAACTCTGATTTGTTTTTGAATAAATTAGAAGAATCGTCCAAGAATAGTAGCTTCCGTCAACAGAAGGGAGAGCGGTGCATTAAAGCAGGGAGGAGGCAGCATTTACCTTGATTAGGACTTTTGAAAGGCATGTTTAATTCATGCAGGTCAACAGACATTCTCTAACCCGCTCGAGTGGTAATGAGACAGCGCTGAAGTCAGGTCTCTGTAGAGCCTGGCCACTGCGACATCTGTCAACGCCCCCAGCAAGCTAGTTTGCCCTAGCCATGCTACTCACACACACACACACATACATGCACATGCACACAACCAGGGACAAACTGTCACCCTGAGACCAAGCACACGTACACCTCACACACACACACACACACACATACACACACACACCTGCCAACACCATATCATTAATCCTTTCTATCTCACTACCTTCTCTTTTTTTATTTCTTTCTCCACCACCAAGCGTTCGTAGAGTCAGGTTTGCATGCCATGGCCTGCAGACACACTGTCATGCACGTCCGGGACAGTGACACACTTTATTACACTCTTGTCAGTCGTCACACCCGTGTTGTCTTGCACTCGCGCAAACAAACGCACACACCAGCATACAAAGGAACCAACCGATGCGCGCACACACTACTCGAATGTACTGTACTATGATCCAGTCGGGCTAACACCTCCTCACATGAATGCAGATGCAGAGAGACGTTGTCAGGTTGCGGGACCTTGTGTCGTCCCGCGTTTGCGCAGACCTCAGACACCGAGACACGTTCCCGCGCGCACGTTCACGCACCTTCATCGAACACTTCCACTCAGGAGCCATAGGGGCTGCAGTCATGCACCCAGGAACGTGTGTGCTACGTAGGCCTCCAGCTTGGCAGCGCAGGCCTTCGTGTTTCCCCACGCAGAATCCACAGCCCCGGGTGCTTTCCAAATGCAGTGTTGTTTCAGTGTCACTTTGGGTTTGCAGTGACGTACTGTACACACGTTCCAGCAGCACAAACAGCCTATTCCCTCATGAAGCCGTTGCGCAACATAAATCAAACCGCTAACCAGTTACACCCCTCTCTGCTGAATGACAGCAGTGCACTTCCCTGTCAGGTTGGTGGGTTAAGACGGGACCTGATGCCAGGGATAAATAGGCTTAGGTTGCTGTGCCAGGAGGTCATGAGACGCTTGTTAATAGTTATCCCCACTCATGCTGATCTAAGCTGCGGCTATGATAGAGAGGGGCTCCGGGTGTTGCTGGATCAGGAGGAGGGGAATCGATACCCCGCAAAAGTCTCGGGGCGTCCAGAGGGTAGGAGCTGTCACTGCCGAGAGACTCTCTCTCTCCCTCTCTCACACACACAAACACACACGCTCGCTCTCTCTCTCTCTTTCTCTCTGCCTCCCCCTCACTCAGTCTTGCCCTCTGTTACTCTCCCTCTCTCCAGATATTGGCATCAGATAGAGAGCCCCGGCCTAGTCAGCAGCACTGCAGACAGCGGCTGCTGGGCTTAATACCATTGCACCGTTAAGGCGCTCCGAGACAACCCCCCTCCCTCCCCCTCCCCCTCCTCCTCAGCTCGAACTTTAGCTGTGACGTTTCTCTTTCTTTCTCTCCTTTCTTTTCTTTTTTCTGCAGTAGCATAGAGTACTGTTGTGTCCGTGCAGGCGTGGAAGACTTTTTGTATCTTACCAACCATCTGCACCTAGCCCTGTCCAAGGTGAAATGAAATCTGTTAGCCCTGGCTTC
This sequence comes from Galaxias rostratus, assembly GCA_036024795.1. NCBI lineage: Eukaryota > Metazoa > Chordata > Actinopteri > Galaxiiformes > Galaxiidae > Galaxias > Galaxias rostratus. The sequence goes on along the minus strand of JAVQJS010083224.1, from coordinate 11,394 downwards.
CCTCAATTTGACCATGCGACTCACCCAGAGAGATTGCCCTGTTCTCTTTTGATGCGGGCAGCTTGAAACAGTTATCGTGCTCTCAGTAGCCTGTCTGTTTAGGTCCCATTCACCCTATGCTCTGTTCATTCTAAGGTTAAGAAAACCATTTTGCAAATAGAACCGTAGTGCTGTTTCAAATAAATGCATGGGAACTTTTGAATGGTTGATCAATTGACTTGGCAGTCATATACATATTTTTTATTAGATTTTTGGGGGGCCTAAATGCTGTGTTTGTATGCAGTCCATGACAAGTAGCGAGAAGCAAGACTTTGATTTAACTTAATTCACATCTTCCTTGTTTTGATGCTTGCTTGGGGGCCGTACTCCCAAGTCAGACACAGTGTATCAGATATATGTCCAGGTACTCTGATTAAGAGCTGCTTGACCTGGCCTTGCTTGTGTCCATGCTTATCTGAAAGCCAGCAGGCTAGTTCAAACCCTGCCGTTCCGCTTTGCCTGTAATCTTATGTGGTGCGTGTCACCAAAATGTAAACAACCCAAAAGGAAATGATTATCTTGCCCATGGACTGATTTTTTTTTTGGGGCGTTGTTTTTTTGCTTCTTAACTTCTGACCTATTTCCATGAGGCAAGCTTTTCCTCTAGCTTGGGGAAAGTCTTGTCTCACTCTGTATGTGTAATTTTGGTGAGGGGACGCTCGTGTAATTTTCTACATGTTAGAGCACAGGAGCGTTATGCTCCCTAACCCTGGCTTTTTGTCTTCGCCGGAGGGACGACCCTCAACCCCTCCCATGCCTGAGCTTCACCACCTCAGCCCCGACTCTGTCTCTTTCTCTCATGAGTGACACAACGCTCCTCTTTTAGGTTTTGACCTAAAACTATAGCATAACCGTATCATGTTAATGATATCTTCCTCTTTTTAACAAATGATGACCTTCTTCGTAATGCCAAAGATGTTTTTGTCATACGTGTTTGATAAAGATAGTGTTGTTGACCCTGGCATTCTGGCTTGTCTGTGGGAAAGTGGTGTCCTTGTGTAGTTTAGATCTTTATCATTATCACATGCCATGTCAAGAGAGTGTGCCTGATTCATTGGAATAATAAGCCTTTGTTAATGACATTGTGAAATGTTGTGCTGTATTTGTTCCTGGTTTGTTGTCAATGCGAGTATGGAAGTTTGGTAATTTGAACTAATTGGTAAAACTTATTTTTCTTTTCTACTTTTCCTTTCAGGAACCCTTTCAGAGTAACATTGCCAGGATTAAAGATATGGTTAGGCTTTGTTTTGTACTCTCACTGTGTCGTGTCTTGTGGTGTGGCTTCTGTTTCCTCGTGATGAGTTCAAATGGAAGTTATGGCTTAGTTGGGTACCTCGTTATTAATACCTTTCACATTTTCTTTCTTTTCTTTTTTACAGAGAAGAGAATCTGCCACTTTGTCCAAAAAGGCCAATAACTCATTCAACATTGTTGGCACGACCTATGCCATTAACGTAGGTAAAGACCAAGGTGTAACAACCATCTCCAAGAGTGCCACCACCACCCCCCCAGTCAAGCACCACCATCACCACCACCACCACCTACCTAAAATGGACGACCCATACATGGAAGCCAGGAAGTCCTACAATCGTGTCAGCAAAGTTGACAAGATCTCACGCATAATCTTCCCCGTTCTCTTCTTTATCTTCAATCTGGTGTACTGGGCCACTTACGTCAACAGCAAGCCAGTCATGATGACGTCACAAAACCAAAATTGACTTGGACCTAACTGCCGTGTTCGAAGGTTGAGAGGAGGCCAAGTCCGCAACATGCTATTGTGTTGTTGTTTTTGACTTCATTTTTGATGTTTGCAAGTCGTTCGAAGGTCAAAGACACACATCGAACCTAGATTCACATGTACATAGCCAGATATGAGTTTATTGTACTCTGATTATTTGCTGTTTGGTAGAATAGTCAGATGTGTTATGGGTATGTTTTAGACATGTATTAACTTCTCTTAGAAATAAGGAAGATCAAAGCATGTGTTGTTTTTTTATATCAGATCTTATTATAGAGGATCGGATTCATACACAAATATACACACACACACACACACACACACTTACACCATCCACCTGGTAATGCATGAGAATAAGCAAAGAGGGGGGTGGGGTCAGGGGGCTTGAGTTGAAGGGGGGTTGGTGTAGCCTCTATAGCGGTCTCTCCGAGCAAGGGGACACCTGTAGAGTTCCATAGGAACGTCGTTAATAATCGTCAGTGTCTGGCCCTCTGCAAGGGCCGAATCTCAACAGACCCAATGCAATATCATATGGAATTGCTTTTGTATCCTATTGGCTTGCCTGTACATTTTCCAGTCCAGTGACTTTTATTGTTTTATCAGGCTGAGTGTGCTCAAAGAGAATGAAGCATTGTGCCTTTCTGAATACCCACATTATGAAGAAGCAAGGCTTTTGGCAAGCAGATATAACGTGTGTGTACACACACACACACACACACGCAAATCGTGTAAGGAGGACTGCGAAACACATGAAGTTCATACTGGTGTTTGCATGGTAAGGCCAGTATGTGCCTATGTCCCTGTGAGTCTACCTGCCTGTGGCACGATGAGTGAAGGTAATACTTCTTATTATCACGTCGCAAACACAACCATGCCTCTGTAAGGAGGGAGTGCAAAGATAATGTGTCTGACTCAGCGCATTAAGGTGTGCGTTATACTTTCAGCTAAAAAGGGTTGCACCGTAGAAGGCTGGGGGGGGAAAAAGAGTCACAGGATAACTTCAGCATTACCTCAGACTGAATTGCAGATATCAATGGGTTAATGTGTATATTTACATACCATTGTAAATTTAGTCAGCCATGTTTTATACATTCACTTATGCTAAGTATACATACCATTTTGATGAAAGCTTTTGACCCCTAGTGCCTGTTCACCTTCTTTGTTTAGGGTTGCACTACTAATGTTGGGTTTTGTTCAGTTAAATATTTGCCCATATTTGCTCAGTAAGATTTAAATATTAGACAGTTCACAGTGTTAAAAATGTGTATCAGACTAAGATAATTGTTGATATTAGAGAACAATTTACTAGCATCTTACTGAGAAAAAAAAACATACAGTATACCATACAGTAGCTGTTTTAAAATGTGTTCTTTTTTTATTTCATGATGTGGAAGCTTGTTTCATGCACACAGATATTTTACATGGAAAGGTTGTTTTTGGGGGTTATATTCTAGACCCTAACATGCAGTATATCTTAACTATCATTTCAAAAAGGCATACCTGTGATTAAAAATGCAATGCAACATCTAAGGTGTATTCAAACGCGAACCACGTACAATGTAACAAACATAGGTTAATGCATGACAATCTGTAGATGTGTGTGTCTGCCAGTCCCAGTAATGCTGTTTTGTCTGAAGTAAGGTTTCATGTCAATGTGTTTGTCCCTCAATGACACACTAAGGACTCTTAAGGAAGGGGACCAGAGACGGAGGAGGAAGAGGAGAAGGGGGGGGGGGTCCATTGAGATGATTGAACGTGGACACAAACCATGCATTGATATCAGTGAGAGGTTGACCAAATGGACCGTATATGTTCCGTGATGTTCGGATTTGCCAGGGAGTGGTGTCTCATCAATCTCCAAGCTGAGGATTAAATATATTCTACTTCCTACTTGGCCAGAGGTTGATAGCTTTAATTTAGACACATCTCATTGTAGGGTATAAAGTCATATAGAATATATGTATAAGGAATATATTTATATATAAATATATTTATGCTATTCAACACATAGTATAAAACATATACCTTTTATATACATGACGTAGCCTCTACAGCATCCATGCAAATGATGTTGGGTAGACATCTGTACTCAAACAACTAGCGGAACCTATGTATTCTAAGGGCCACAACCGTGACTATTCATGAATTTGTAGATATTGTGAATTTAAATATTTTCTGTATATTAAGTCATCTTGTTTTATTTTTTACATGTGAGAAGTACTGCATTCTTTCATTCAGAACTATGACACTGCCTGTGTTATGGAGCCTACATACAAGCATAAATTACTTTCATAATGTTACTAGGCAAGATCCTTACCTTGTATGCACTTTTTAAACCTAACTGTGAATTAGCAGCCCTGTCTCTAAGGAAAGCTGTACCTGCTGTATTAACTCCGTAGTCATAGAAACTGCGTATCACTGAGCGTTGAAAGAGATGTCCGCCACAAAAACAAATTCCTGGAGTGAGGGACCTTCTTTATTGCAATTAGTAGTTGGGCTTTTCTATTTGCAATACCCTAGTTGAAGAGTGGCTCTCTACATGCTCAGTGACGGATGCCCTCTCTTCATTGATTGACAAGAAAATATAATCAGTTACTCGGTATGTTTTGACATGGAGCTCAGTGAACCATAAATTGTGCATATCTCTCTTCCGCGTGTGCTTTGTGTGTTTTTATTGTGTTGTTGTTTTGTTTTGCACCGTGATTCAGTACACAGTGACATCCGCAACGATCCCGAGACACGCACTCAGCAGCACTCACACTCAACTGCTGAGTGTCATGTCATACAGCATCATAAAGAGCCGTGCCGCATGTCAGTCCTGCAAGAGGCCTTTTTCACAAGGACAAGCGATATCTCCCCCGGTTTGATACGACACGCAGTAGAGAAGGGAGTGGAAGCTGCAGAGATATGAAACTAAAGTATTACGGAGAGGAGTCAGCCTCCGTGGCTGATTACTGTGACAGTGTTGTTTTGGCCAAGCAGTCGATAGCATCTCAATTATCACCAGATTATTTGCCACTGCCAAATGACCGTTCTGGAATAGCGAGTAGAATTCCCTGTGCCCCAGGACATCGCATTTTCTCGAGCTGAGAGATCGACTTTGTCAGGGAAAAACAGCTGAGGGGCATTGACTTAGGCCCCACTTGTTAAAGTCATGATAGACATTTGCATAGCCAGACCCTCAGTGAGCAGTGCTGCGCTCATGCATTTTCCAGTTGATGGACTGAGTGTTGACCTCATTGACTTCCTAAATGATTTAATGCCAACGCTAATACACTGTGCATTACAATATGTAATCCTATCCATGGTCGTTTAGCAAATTGTCCTATGTGTCATAGGAATATACTGACTGTTCACACTCATGCAATGGCTTTATGAAATACCGTTTTAGAGGGTGTACCTTTTAGAGCACAATATGTGTATGAAAGGTCAATATTACCACATGGTTTGAAATCCATGCAGAGTAGCCATACACAATGTCTATCTAAGTCCAATATATTATAAGCCTGATCATTTCGAGTTTCCTTTGGCAGGCATCTGGAAAAGTCAGCGGTGTGGCGAGTGAATACCTATATTTGAAATTTGTCCTCCTGTAATTTCATTTTGTTACGTTGCTTTTTCTTGCTGTGATGAATCAAAAGTATCTCTTATTAGAAAAAAAGTTAAATGATTAATTGAACGGATTCCAATAGATATTTGACCTTCTAGTAATATAAAGGTTTGTTAGCAGTTCCAGGTTTTGCTGTTTTTTTTTTTACATTGAATAAAGAATTTATTGTTCAGACTAATTTTTTATTTCTGTTGGTGTAGTGTGTTATGCTGCACTCAGCTAAAATATCTTTGACCCCTAAATCATAGTGAGGCCGCGCATCACAGGGACAGAATTGAAAAACTAAGCGTGAGGTTTCTGTCACTAAGCTTGGGCGTCATGAGTTCGGCCCTCGTCAAGAAAAAGAACATGTGAACCCATTGTAAAATTCCGTTCTATAGCTAACCTTCTAGTTGGTGTTCATACGAGGATGAGGGGGGGGGGGGGGGGGGACACTGTTCCGGATACCACGCCAATGCAATGCTGTCCAACGGACGATGTGAACATGGCGTTAGGACTTCATTCTCACATACAGTATGTGTTTTGTTTTTCTGTCAACAAAATTTTTCTGAAAGTCTTCATTTTTCTTTTCACTGCGGAGATAAATAACATGTTTACCCTGCTTGCATCATACTTCAATCATAAGTCAAAACAGATGCAAAAAATCAGGCAGAGCAAAAACTTTTATGAATTGGAGGGATTCTAATAGATATTTGACCCCGGTCTGCTATTTTATTATTAAGGTCTGTTAGCAGATCCAGGTCTTACTGTTGTTTACATTGAATGAAGATACAGTACTTTCGTTTGGTTTGTGCTGATCCTTTAAATGCATGCACAAGTGGCCAATTTATCCTATGCCGTACATTGCTCTGGATATTCGACAGTTACGTCATAGTCAGTGCATGCGGAATATACCAAAAACATGTTAGCCCAGTCTAACAGAAGGGCTAATTAACAGGGAGACTCATTTTTGTAGAATGTTTCTAGTGTCTAGACCGATAAAATATGTATTATTATGCTGTGCTATTCTTTTTGAGCCCAGTGTGTGTCCTGCATTCAAAATGAGACAGGCTAGCACATGTTCTTGACCACATTTATTTTTAAAAAGGTTTGGAAATTTTGGGGTTTGTCCATCCATCACTCATGTAAATATATTCCGTGGCATAAATAATTTGCTGTACCAGGCGCCGGTTGTTCAGTTATCTAAAATGTAAATAGCAAAATAAGAAATGTGTCTGTGTGTGTGTCAATATGTGCTCTTGCAGCACTCAACCCTACTTGCATTGAGGCGATGACCTCAACAAGCATGCAGGGTTTGCCCTCTGGGATGGTCAATTAGATCACTGAGGGTCAATCCGCCGGGAATCGAATTGTTTCTTTCATCCACTTCTCTGTCTGCCCCACCCCACACAACAGGAAGACAGAGTCAGAGATAGAAGGCTGTTAGCGGCACAGTGGGCTATGCCCTCGGCCCTAGCCAGTCCCAAACGTTCACGGCCTACACAGGTAAAAGCGAATGCGTCCCCAGACACTAAAGATAAGAAATCAATACAGCAGAGTCAAAACCTTCTTTCAGAAAGGGTTTTTACTGACCACTCTTGAAATTGACGTAAACACATATAAAGGCCTAGCATGCCTGCTGCTTCTGTAAAAGGCAGTATAGACGTTATGACCTGCTGGGGACTCCGGCCCCTAAATGAACGATTCCAATAATTCTAGAGGTCAAAGAGGTGGCACAAAGATCCCTGGCTCTATAGGCATCAGCTTAGCTCATAATGGACTTTCAGAACGTCTTGCAACAACCAAAGCTTTGCAGATTTCATTGTCGCCCTATGTCTGCTGTGTTAGGCTCCAGCCCCAGCCCCCCCTCGCCCCCCCTCCCCCGCGACCCTACATAGGACAAGGGGTATAGCTAATGGATGGATGGATATATACGAATATGTATATATATGGATGTTTTATTGGCCTGTAGCACACCGATGTTGTGGAGCATGGAGGGGCAGGATCTATGTTTTGTGTTGTCTCACTGTCGCCGAGGTTGGAGTATGAACTGCGGTCGTTGTTATGTTAACCAGTAGATTAATGAAGGGGCTGATGAGACGGGTTCTGAGGTGAAACCCTTAGGTACTTTAATCCCAGCCATGGATCAGGGGGAGGGTGGCTCTTCTCGGAGGCGGGCCAATGAGGCGCCTCGAAGGAAGAAGGGAGGGGGCGTAGATGAATGTCGCAGTTCCTCTCGAACTGACAACTAGTACTTACCGCTCTCAAGCTCCAGTCATAAAATATCACCCTGTAGACCCCCCACCCCCTTCCCCTCACTCCTAGAAGCAGGACCTCCTATACTATGACTATATACCCTCACGTCCCTGAACGTACTGAGCATGTCAGATGAATTGATAGTTTCGGAGGGAGAAGAAGATTAAAGGTTATGGGTGTTTATCGTGTTTCGAGTAATTGGTTCTACAACCTTCAGTATTAAATCAGGGACGAATGCTGGAAGCAAAAGAATGGGCACACCTATGCAGACAATAGTCAACATATTTATTAGCTATTCTTTGGTTCATTCCAAGCACTGCAGGATATCAATATCGTTTGATACAATTTCGATCTCTCCGCATCTAAAGCACGTCCAGCAGTAGACATACTATTTGTTTGGCAATTCAGTTCTTATGGTCATTTTTGTGATTATTGGTTGGACGATTAAATTTGTGTGAAACAATGCATCACACAGCTTTCGCCACGAGGAAACCCCAACGTAGTCCCTAGCTTTAATAGATCTGACGAGGCAAAATGTATAACAAGAAGAGTCATGGATGGTGTTGGTCCTACTTCACATTGTCCTAGTGACGAAGCCAGACGAGGAAAAACACTCCCCACTACTCCTTCCCTCGCTCCCTTTCCCTCCTCCTCCAGCGTAACAGCCCATAATAACTGTGAGCATTACACGGAGAGGTGGCAGTCAAGTCCCCCTAATTACAGAGCTGTTGGTTGCCATGAGGACGAGAGGCCAGGCGGGAAGAGAAAGAGATGCAAGGAACCTACAGGGGTCCTCAATTATCTTGTGTGGACAGTGGCGGTATGGGCCATTTAAGATGCATACCTACTGGAAAGTAAGTCCAGCGATGAGAGAGAGAGAGAGAGAGAGAGAGAGAGAGAGAGAGAGAGAGAGAGAGAGGGAGAGAGTCAATCAGTAATCAAAGCAAGTAACAAACATTGTTCCCGATTCGGCTCGAGAAATATCTTTTGTTACGTTTCTTAGGCTAATTTGCCATAGGAGGAACTGCCACATTGACTGTTTGTTCAAATGAATGAGTGACAGTAGGTAAATGTTTACCTGGAATACAGACTTGTGTAAATGTAGGTAGCCCATTCAAGTTTATTGTGGGATTGTAATTAGGATAAATGTCAGATTGGCTAAATGCAACTTGGAATTTCACATATCAGCACACAGACTGTATCATAAAATCCATGTACAATTAGTTTATTGTCGTGTGCTTACTGATATGAAGAATGTGGACAATTATTGGGGGAATTACTCATTTAGGTTCTCTCCGTCCAGTAATTATGAACCAAGTCCTAAGGGCTTTAAGACTCTATTGCTCGAAAGGCATTTCCCAGAGTGAGAACTCAGAGGTGTGCAGCATTTTGATAGCACCAGTGTTCTCAAGGCAATATAATTTCATGATAAATTCCATGACTCAGTGCCACAGTCACCTAGACCTAACCTCTTGGTGTGCTTCCCCAGTCAGTCAAAAACCGCAAGTCAAGACCCAGTGAATGATAAATTCTTAACAAGGAACACCACCGCCAGTGCCAAGCCAAGTGCTCATATCGTAATTTTTTTTCCCTCTCAAAACCCTCTCCTTGTACTTTCTCCTCCCTCTGGGACCCAAAGGAAAGGTCGATGAGTCACCGCTGCCAAATGTACCATGGCTTCCCCACGTCTAGGCAAGGTGTCAAACCTCTAACCTGCCTGGATTTTAAGGTTTTATGATATTTTTTTTTTAAATATTTTTTTTACTTGCTGTGCACTTGTCTACCTGCTCCCACACAGGGATGGGAGGAAATGTAGCCTAATTAAGATTTGACCCTCGGTAGTTGTCTCATCAAGACTCCCCTCTGTCAGAGCAAAGAGAGATTCCTTGATTAAAGATTCCGTGGCCATGTTCCGCCCCCTGGAAAACACTCCGCCCACCACGCTGGAGGGGAAATTGTCCCACTTGTCATGAGCTTTCCGTTTGACTGCGTGAGCACTGTCACCCCACCCAGCTTTCCTTTTTTAAAGTGACACCGACTTAAAATTTTGTTTTGTGCTCGTGCGTGCACACTGCATCCATCTACAGTCCCGTTAATGTTCTCCCCGCTACACTGACAAGAAACCAATCTCCATCCTCTAGCACCTCGATCGGCAATAAAACAACCCACCTTATGCAGGTCCTCCATGAAGTGAAGTGCTGCTTTGCCCTTGAGGCAAATGGTTGGACTGTTGTCTAGAGGAAGGCATGGTCCCAATTACAGAGTCAGCTCGTGACAGAAGTGGCTCCAGACGCCCTCTTTAAAACAGGGATGATGCATGAGCTCAGCAACGGCTTACACCTCCAGGGTTTGCCCCTGGTGCAGGAGATGAGCAAAGAGGCCATCAGCATGAGTTGAACAATGCTTGAGCACCAACACTCTGATAAAGTGGGATTACTTTGGCCATGAAAAACTGGAGAGGAGCACAAAAACAGACCTAGACTTTAAGCCTAGTGAGTAAATGTGTTTGTTTGAAAATTCGAAGAAAAAATTTTTTTTAGACGGTCTTCAGTTCATTAACATCTGTCCGTGACAGTGATTGAAATGTTTACCCAATTGACCAATGACCAAGGCAATTTCAGTTATCTAGCCTTGTCGACAGAAAACATGGTCCACATGGTTTAGTTTAACAGCACTGTTTCTAATAATAAAAAAAACACTCACTTTTCCTGGCAGGGCAATATTACACAGTGATGCAAAAAGGGATTCTGCCAAAATGAGTTCCAAATGGCAAGGTGAACTCCTGCATGAAGGCCCTGCAGTTCAGTTCGTGACCCAGTAAAATATGATTGTACATATAGATCGAGTCAGGGTATAATGTTATATCTTCCTCTATGTAAATAGTACAAGTATTCAACTATTCAGGATGTGACATTTTTGGAGTGACTGACTAAGGATCCTGACAATGTCTTATGTTTAGACCCCACACTGTAGTCAAAATGCATGTGCCAAAGTGTTGATTGTTAACCATTTCCTTGCTAGTGAAGGATAGCTATTCTCCACAACATTAGAGACATCCACTGCTATACAAAACAAAGGCAAACAAAGAATCGTTTTTGGCCTTCATGCAGATGCTTGGATTGAGTGGTGTGAAAAAGAGTGTCAATGTCACAGCAAATAAATAGATTTGGAGTCATGCAGAAAATTAAACAAGGATTTTGTTTCCCTACCATAAAAGCATACATATGGAGAAGGCTTGTAAAAATTACAAAACCCTCCCTATCAGATATTGTTTGTTTGTATGTGTCTAACTGTGTGAAAGCTCCATTGTACCTCGCAATCTCTATGCAGTGGCAACAGCAGTGTAAAAACACACATTGTTTTTGATAGAGAGAGAGGAGGGGCGGAGACATTAGAGGTTCAGCGCTACTTGACTCATGGGTGATAGCATTGTGCACAGCGACATACTTGCTGGAGCCATTTTGTTAATGTGTGTTATGTGAGGAGGCCACCGTTTCCATGCAGTATCTTAGCAACAACCATAACGCACCTCAACGCTGCGTATGAGTCAGTTGGTTTGTGGAGAAGTGTGGAAGCTCCTCTAGGGGACACTGGAGCACTCCCTGCCATCCACAGCCACCTCAGACCCTTTATCATGTTCTATCTCCCTCTCTTTCTCTCTCCCTCTCTCTCTCTCTCTCTCTCTCTCTCTCTCTCTCTCTCTCTCTCTCTCTCTCTCTCTCTCTCTCTCTCTCTCTCTCTCTCTCACTCTCTCTCTCTCTCTCTCTCTCTC
>JAVQJS010083205.1:0-17731 GCA_036024795.1 Galaxias rostratus | reverse complement strand
TCCCCCCTCTTCTCCAAAGGCCAGTCTCATCAATCCCCAGCCATGCCACAGAATGAAAGGAGGAGCATCCACCGGAGCGTGGGTGGCGTGGGGCTCAGTGACGAAGAGAGAGAGAGAGAAAGACAGAGAGAGAGAGAGAGAGAGAGAAAGAGAGAGAGAGAGAGAGAGAGAGAGAGAGAGAGAGAGAGAGAGAGAGAGAGAAAGAGAGAGAGAGAGAGAGAGAGAGAGAGAGAGCTAGCGAGGGGCAGGGGGAGCAGCTACACACACTGAAGAAGATGTTGGTATTCTCCCTGCTTGTAGTTGCAGCCAAGGTCTTCCCCAAAACAACCACATTGCTTAGGAAGAAGCGAGCACTCACTGATGTGTTTCCGAAATCAAACTAGACGTTTACTAAAGGCCGAGCACTCCTTGGGAGACCTTTCAGCATTGGCTTTGAAAAAAAAATGCATTCAATATTTTTGTCGACTATGTCAAATAAAATGATAAAAAGAATGCGTTGACGGGGAACATATTGGGGGACGTGGGAGCAGCATTCTGTGGATTCTAATAAGAGTCGAGGATTAGTGATTAATCAACGTCCAGAGGGGCGGCCAAAGAGAGAGGCTGCTGTGATTCACGGCTATTCAATTAGTTGGCTGCACATTCACAGCATGCGCACATCACACAGACCATTAGTTCTCAAATCCCAACCGTAGATATTCAAATATAGATATGCCCTGGCATGATGTAACAGCGTGTCAGCACGTCACACGTTTGGTCATGACTTTTGAAGTGATGGCTCCTTTATGATTCCAGTTGCCCGCTAACCAGTTGCTTCTTTGAGACCAGTCACCATCCATCAAAGGAATCATGACAGCAGCATAGCATTCACCCCCAACCCCCGACCTTCTCTATACGCACAGGTAAAAGATGTATCACCATTCCCAAAAGGAGGACGCTTCCAACCTCGTGAATCAAGTCCCCAGATGAGGCACCTCTTAAGTTAAAAACCGCGATAGTGATCACTCCATTCTCTTTGATCCATGTGGTTTTACAGTGCACCTCGGGTCTCTCACAAAGACGGATGGAATGGGTTTCTTATTTCGAAAGAGGCGAGGTCCTCAGTCATAAAATAAACAAAAAACCTTAGGTCACGATCCAATCCAGATGTGCCTTACGCATTTAGAGGACAAAACACCAGCCAACACAGCCACATCGAAACCCTTTGATCATGACTTGGGAAGGCTGGATGTGTCAGCTATAGAAATAGGTACAAACCAGGGTTGTGAAAAATTCCATCAAACTTAGACATATTTTTACGTGCGTAATCGTTCGCTACGCACGCATCCCTAACATACTAAACATGAATGAACGTGTTTGCATAGTTGGCGTGCTGAGGACAATATGTGATCCAGAGCATTGCCGAAGACAGCCACACAGCGGACGCATCATGTTACACTGGTTAATTACTGACGAGGTAGCCATTAAAAAAAAAAAACAATGTGCCACTGGACACACACCCTGTCACCATGACACAGTCAAACACGATGGACCACCAGTGGTATTGTCACCCGACAGAGAAAGAAGAAGAGGAGGAGGAAGAGGAGGAGAATGTGATTCCGTTTGGGTGTAGGTTAGTAGTGGGGGGGTGGGGGGGGTTGACAGAATTTCAAACAGCCTCATCAATAACCGGATTCCACACTGCAATACGGGACAGCATAAGAATACGGGGGAAGGCTCAGGCCAGGCCATTTAAAGCTATGATTTGCTGCTGCTCCGTAGACAAGTAAAAGCCATTCTATATTAAAATGTCACGGCGTGTTAGCCTCTAAAGAGTGAGTCAAAGTGCCTCTGCGAAGATTGAGCAGCCCAGTCAAAAAAAAGTAGTCATTTTCACTTTAGGTCACCTCATAACTTGAACATAAAATAAGCTGGGTGGTTGGGTGGGTGGGTCTTCTACCTTACAAATAAATGGAATGTCCTGAATTTACAATAAACCGTTCACAAGAGAAGATACCCCAATCTTCATGGCCTCCATTACTTTGAGGGATACATGGAAATAAATAAACCAATTCAATTCAACCAAATTTAAGACGATGGTCCTTCAAACGACCGTGCAACTAGTACCCATGTTCTCCAATCCTGGGCCGTGATCGATTAGTCAATCCAGAACCATAACAAGACAAGTAGGGCAGCAGGCAGAACGGAGAATATCTGACAGCATGTTGCCAGATCCAACATGCTTGGTCCCATGGCCATGGAAAGGCGGTTCTTGCCCTGTGAGGTTTTCCTTACGGAAAGGAGGCCCAGCTGGCTGGAGTGGCACCAAGTGTTAGGATCAGGGGGAATTGAGATCATAAGAGACTAAAGCTCAGGCTTTGTCCACTCAAATCCCATCGCCCCTGATCTCCAACTTCCTTAGCTCTATCGCTGTACTAGCAGATTGTAGTAATTTCACTACATGCCAAGACACTTAAAACCCACTCAAAACCAACCAGCGCTTAAAAAATGCAAACAAAAATAAGTAGTGTATAATCACTTTTGGAACTAACCTCACAGCGAGACTTTATAAAAGTATGCACAGTATTATAACTGTCAATATCTTTACACACCCAGAGCACAAGTTGTGCCGAATGGTCTTGGTGGTGGCCTGTTTGAGACTGTGCTTCAGTCAGTGCCTCAGCCCACTGTTCTAAATGTGTGTGTCAGCAGAAGTCACAGAAAGCAGCACTCTGACCCTACACACACAAACATGCTTGAGTGTGTGTGAACGTATGTGCAAGGCCGTGTGTGAGCGTGTTTGTGCATCGGCCGGCATATCGATGTACATGCGACGCCCCTCCATGTGCATCCATGTGTCTCTCCCTGCATACCCTCCCTGTTGGAACTATAGGCTTCTTAATTCCTGCGTCACACTGGGGGTTTATTCAGCAATTTAAACAGTGTTAAAAACGTCTGAACGGTGTGTCCTCATGAATAAGCAATGGCATGACTAATTGGTATTAGAAGTAGAGTGTAACCGTGCTTGGTTTATGGCTTGAGCTCTAAAAGATTAGGCATTTTCACCTGCTGATGAAGTGCAAAGAAAATGCTGTTAAAGACCTCCTGCCATAAAACAACCTATATTTTTTGAGAGACACAAAAACACTTGTGCATCCTTCCTCTTGCTGCACAGTCGCTAAACTGCCAGAAAGCGATATTAGTTTAAAGATACAGCAGCTTCTCTCCACAAGAGGAAGAACGAGGCATAATGCGATGGAGAACGGTTGATTCTTCTGACCGGTAGAAAACATTTGGAGAGCGCATTCACCATTTCAACAAATTCATCAAGCACTGCTAACTAACAGGTCATCTCCACCATAAGCCGAGAGGTTGATTCGAATGCTGACCTGCACTTATTAGACTAATAAATGGTAAACACAAAAGCACAAAACCACTTGACTTTGCTACCAACGGTAATTCACTTCATCGAAATACTGTTCATAAAAAAGAGTACCCCGGTTTCCGTTAATTTACTGTACCACGACGGCTGAGCTCCCACCAGCATCGAATTAACCACGAATACGGGCAGAACATTCTCCACATTCTACTCACTGAATGACAGTGAAGACTCCCAGGTCGCTGTCCTCGTCGGAGTTCATTACTGCTGGCGGGCCTTTGATGTACTGCTCCTTCTAACCGCTCCGCTCTGCTCTGGCCCTCTCAAGCCACTCTGGTAGACAGATCTTTTCCCCTGAGTTGAGAGTCTATCTGCCAGCAGCGTACATGTTGGGCTTTCCATAGGCAAGTGAGCCACCCTGATCAAGTCGTCGGACTATTATTGCAGAGTGTGTTTGTGTCAGAAAGGGGCCGGTGCCCTAAGGGGGGAGACTGGGCTAGTCTCTATTGCCCCAGTAATGAAATAGCATCACATTCCGGGCCAGTGCATCAGAAAGCAGGAGGGATCAATGATAAACAGCTGGACTTCAATTGGTGGCTGGGCTGGTAAGGGGAACTCTTTGACAAGGGGAAGGACACGAACGAAGCAAATGGGGAAATCATTAATTCCCACTGTCTCTTTAGACCTTTTTTTTTCAGATGGTTTAAACGCGATCCTAGAAATACTATAGCCACAACTAACAAGAGTCTAGTCAAAATATTATCTAACCATCCTACAAGTCTAACCCCGGCCTTTCAACACTATCAAATTACGTTGTTTGAACTAGCAATGAGGTCCAGTCAAAACGACATGTTATTTTGTTTCCTGCATCAATGTAAGCTTAAAATTAAGCCTCGAGCATAATCCAAATTCTATTACTATATGCTTACCAACTGTCACCCCTCAGCCAAACATAAACCCTATAGATGGAGATTTTGCCATTAGCCTAGTTGTTATGTAGGTGAGCCATTAAAATTCTACTATGCTATCAGTTTAATCACGACTTTGCAGACAGATGTTTGTATTCTCTGAGATAATGCCATGAGAAGGGTTCACTTGTGTTTGTTTTCAATTAATGAACGTAGTTTGTTGTACTGTCCAATGCTCAGATTGTGATTATGATTTTACAGGACAGCCAGCTCCAGAAAGCCGCAGTATTACAGCATTATGATAGTTCACGCTAGATTGTGTCGCGCCAATGCCCTCATGCGTGGCATTCCTTCAGATATGAATCAAGGCACGCGTGTGTGAGTGTGTGTATGTGTGCGATTGCCTTCACAATGTGATTGCATAACAACACCCCCCCCCCCCCCCATTGACATAGTGTTGTGAGCAGTAACAGTGATGGTTTGGGGCAACGCAGAATGCCCCTGGTGCGGCATTGCCTGTGTGTTTCACAAAGGGATGGAACGTTCTGCCAAAACACATTCTGGAACAATACCTTTGTTTTCTAAACATCCTCTGTGAACCACAGCACCGCCCACCCCTTTGCCCTGGTCAGTACATATCACCGTGTACTTCCGTCTGACCCATACCGCGGCAGGGGGTTCACGTAAGCAAAAGCAAATCCCAACATGACATAAATACTTGGCTACAGAAACCCAGCTCCAGTCGTCATGTGGCCTGTCACTCGCCCCTGGGCCACTATGCACTGCAGCGCTGGCCTCTTTTTTTTTCCATGACACACAGACTGCACCACTTGGCATGGGCACGGGGGATACTCAGAGATCAGCAACCCTGCTCACTGTATAGTACTCAGACCCCCTCCCTTCACTCGATCGAGTGGTTTCAACATGTATGTGATTCACTTTGTTAAGGATGGAGGTGATGGGATATCGGCTTTGAAGTTGAATTCAAGGCAAGCCTAAAGCCTCAATAAGTCAAACCAAAGGGATGTTGTGTGCGCCTTGGGATAATGCAGTGACCTAGCAGTATAGCAGCATCATATCCTAAAAAGGATATTTCCAAATGCATTGATCGTGACTCAGTCAGGAAGGCAGCGAGGACAGTGCAGGGCTCTGTAATCGGGTCAAATAATCCTGCGTTGTCCTCCCGTTGACTCAGTCAGGAAGGCAGCGAGGACAGTGCAGGGCTCTGTAATCGGGTCAAATAATCCTGCGTTGTCCTCAGTCGGTCCACACAGTCATGTGTTTGTGACAAAGGCAACATTATTAAGACCCTAAGAGGAAGTGGCTTCCTCATCAGAAGATGACAGGGTTTATGGTGCAGAACCGACAGTAGATGCAGCCATTTGCATAATATGATGAGAGTGGCTCGGTGCATAACGAGAGAAAACTGGTGTTAATGACAGAGCCGCAGCTGGGTAAATGCTCTGCCTTGCTAACGTGTATTTGCAAACGATAATCTTTCGTTTTTGCAGTCGTAATGCTGTTTATTTGGTCAGCATTTTTCCTAGGTTATAATCACATTTCTTTCCCAAAACAAATGAGTGCTTATGAATGAGTAGATAATCAGAATAAGATGGCATAACACATGCTGGAAAACTACTCACAAAAGGAAAGACCCTCATTTAAAATAAACAAGATAACGAACTAAACATCTTATTTTAAACATCTTATTTTCGTCCTTTTCACAATTAAAAAAAAATCCCAAATCTCACAGTAAACTCAAGCGTAAACAAGACGCAGTGCAGGCTTAGTACACAGCACAGGAGTGAATCGTTGTCGATGAGATTTCAGGAGATCGCATTGCTCTGACGAGAGAGCTGTTTTGCGTGGCAGCCAACCACAGTGACTCCTCCCTGCAGCTCGGGGAGGGTAGGATTCACAGCATCCTGCAATTATCTGTAATGTGGTAGAAAAATCAATGTGTCCATGGAAAGCTGCTAAGGTCACCAAACAGAGTGTGTCACTAGGAGCCGACCAATGGCTGCTGCCTAAGCATGTCGTGGTCCTACTGTACCGTATTCCTAAAAGATAGTAGCAACCAATCAAAGTCTACGATTAAAAACAAAAAAGGTTCAATCAGAAGTAAAATGCCAGACTACTGTATAAGTCATGAACCTTGTTTCTCCTTCATGAATTGATTAAATTAGAACAGGTTTATTATATATAATTGACCAAAATTAGGAAATAATGCCAAATATCAAGACAGGCTGTTTTTCATCTAATGGTATTACATTACCAACAGCATGTCATCAACCCATTGGTACTAGTATCAAGAATCAACACAAATAAAAATATTCTTCAAGTAGCGAAAAACCCAGAAGAACGGAGTTTCTTTAAGACCAATTGCTGGTAAACAACTTGCTTATTTGATTTGTGTATTAAACATTATACCCGGAATACTTAAAATCACCTGTATTTACACAGTGTAAGACAA
Source organism: Galaxias rostratus (assembly GCA_036024795.1). Taxonomy (NCBI): domain Eukaryota; kingdom Metazoa; phylum Chordata; class Actinopteri; order Galaxiiformes; family Galaxiidae; genus Galaxias; species Galaxias rostratus. The sequence continues at coordinate 10,992 of JAVQJS010083205.1, read as the reverse complement.
CTGTGGTAGGGTAAACATAACTAAGTCTATCCATCTATGTGTGTATGCCACAGGAAACACACCAGCAGACTATCTACATGACTTGGACTTTGGACATGCAAGCGGCAAACTCACCTCTGCTTCACTAGGTTCCTAGCCACAGTGTTGCTATCACAGCTGGCAGATGCCTTGGTGAGGTCAATCTCCATGCCTTTATCCAAGGCAGGTTCTCACTACTGGCGATAATGGAAGGCAACAACAGTGTGTGGTTCCTATTCTGGAGAGAGGCACCAGGTACGTCTGGCAGTGAGGGACTCTCTCACTCCGTCTTTACAGAGTCATTGATAGTCTGGCGCAAATTCTATCAACAGCTCCGAGATATTGAGAAAAACTCAAAATCAATGGTGAGTGGCCAGTTAAGTTTCAAGGTTCAGACCGAGTGGAAATATGAGCAGGCACCTCCGTGCTCTGACACTAGGCTTTCATCCCCGATAAGTGGTTAATCAAAAATAATGTCTCACATCCAGATTGCATTTTGCTTTCCCCATTACTCCTGTTGCTTCCTTCATTACAGGGGAGATGGTGTCTGCAGGGCGAGAGCGGGGCAATCAGAGCACTCACAGATCTGATAGGTAAACCCCTCTCACACCCCTCTGAAGGCACTAAATGGTGCTTAGGTATAGATTGTTGCTTTCAAACATAGTCTGAAGCAGCGGGAGTGTAACATTATAAGCCATACCAACAGATATGTAGTAAAAAAAAACATGCATTCGTGTTTGAGCTTATGGACACATATGCTGCATATTACGGTACATACATTTCTTATGGTTTGGAATGACAAACTACATTTAGGAGAATGATACAGTATGTCTACAAGGAAATCAGTGCATATCTTGCATCTACCTAGAGAAATAAAATAAAATAATTTGACAACTTCCGGTTTTTCCTCTCGCTGGAAAAGTCCTTTCTCAATAAACGATGCTACTTTGACTATGCAGGACTCATAATCTACTGTGCGATAACAAAAATAAATCACAACTTCCTGTCACAAGCAGTTAAGTGGGGTGCCCGGGATAAACAACCCAATGCCTGAACCTCCTGAAGTGGAGTCATCCCACTGCATGGAAAAAGAAACACAATAAAAACAAAAGTGACACAATCTAACTCCCATTCACAGCCTCGTTAGGCAGTAAATTGCAACACACAACTAAAATAAGATCCCGTATTGTTGCTTGTTTCAGGATCCAGTGGTTTGTCATTTACCAACATCTGTTTCTCAGCAGCATAACAGTTGACTTGGAAATAGTAGTAACATATGCTACGATGGGATCCCTGAATCTGGTCTCGACATGTCATGAGCTCTATACAAGCAAATAACTGTACTGGAGAAAATTGCATCTTCTGTTGAGGCAACGTTTCCACCCACAAAAGTGGCGGTGGTAATAGAGATTACCCTTATTCCAGTTTGAATAGTGCACACACCAGCACAGACAAGTGTCCGTTGACGGTACTGCAAAAGTCTCAGGCAAGTTCTGAATTTGTGAAAATGCGTTGTTACACATTTGCTATATTTTCTAGGGCTCTGCCATGATCAACCTCTAAATGTATATTAGTATTTAGTTAACGAACAATGTAATATGTTAAGATTAAATACACAGCACTCGTATGTAATATCTAGAATGTATTTGCCATTTCAAATCATTTCACTGACGGCACATTTCCATACCTAGTGTGAACCGAAGCATTTCAAACACAAAGTATCACACAGTATGCTACTGTGCTCTGATATAGTCCATCCTATTTCACCCCAGAGATTTTCCCATGGAAGTTTCTAATTTACTTTAATTATTTGCAGTAAGTAATGAAGTACTTACCTACTGACACAAATATAATGTATGACTCATCGATGGATTCATAGTCAATAAGTTACGGACTGTGGGCTTTACGGGTGCCATTAAAAACACTAGGTGGCTCTGTTCCACTACAAATCATTCTAATCAAGATGTTCTTTGTATATCCTGCATGACCTGTGATATTCACCACAAGTTCTCCCACCGTGATAAGTGAAAGCTGTGAGGGTAGATGATCAAGAGAATTTACAGCAATTTTATTTTCATGATGTTCTTGTGGTGGGCTCCAAGCACAAACGGCCCAAGAAACTGGCTCATAGAATACATAAGAAACGTTGTACCTCTCCTGGACTGACAAACAGCTTACTCACCACTGTGTGTCGTGCTGGAAACAGTCTGTGTTCTCTCCGTTAAACTGAGGTCACTGGATATGTCCTCCTGGGGGAAGTCTCCATCTGAGAAACGACAGGAGAGGAAATGTGATGAGAATCTGGTAATGCCCGAAAAACCTCACCAGTAGAGAAGCGGATCAAACGCTAAGTGACTCTTATCATCACTTCCTCTGTCTGTTTAGGGGACGTCGGTATCTGATGGAGGTTTATCGCGGCTATACAGTGCTGGTTCACATGCCACACTATCAGACGTGTGCCTTCCCCAGAGCTCCCACAGGAAGAAGAACAATCCCATGAGTCTCTAGCCATCTAAAACTACAAGAACATCTGAAGTTGAACCCATTCAAAATACTGAGAGTGGTCATCGTTACATTTCCAACATAAAGACAACACATATATTGCTATTTTTAAGACGGTGGTTTATTTTCTTTATATAATGTGGGTTACAACTGTCCTGTCAATTAAATTACCCCATTGAAAAGTCCCCATTTGATTATATTAGTCTTGCGAGTTAGACTGTTTTTTTTCCCACTAAACATAATATAACCTGGTGATGCTACTCAGGCTCAAAATGATCCCTCTGATGTAGGGCATGATGAGAGAAACGAAGTGCAGCTGTCTCGACAGGACCATCGTGAAGACATAGGCTGGACCTGCAAACGCGATCCATATTACTAAACCTCAGAGGGGTAAAACATAGTGACGTGCCAGGGTTGAAACAATTCCCCATCGCTTTAACTTTCACTGTAGGACCTACTTCCTTGTGAGACTTGCAACTTTTCTAGGATATGATACATTTCCAAACCATTTAGTACATTTGTATGGGTAACTTATCACGCAACAGGTACATTATTGTACATTCGAAGCAAACGGGGGTCTGGCGACAAGCCTACTTCCAAAGCAGATATAGCCAAATATTACCTAGTTGAAATTTCACGACAATAGCGGTTATGTCAACACAAGGATTGTTAAGCAGTGTTTTTTCCTGCTCACCAACTTCAAAAGCTGTTTCCAAACGGAGATTGCGACAGACCAAGAGCTTGGATACAGCATTGATGCGGCATTATGGGACCGAATCAAAGGAAACGTCAGAAAATGTATTTTATTTAAGAGCACCTGAGGTGAGTCAAACTCCAACAGGTGATTATGCAGGGGATTTTAAAGCTCCTGACTCGCACCTACCTTCCATCCTATCGCCACAGATTAGATGTCAGTCAGCGTCTTCGAACCTGGCTAATACTTGCGCGTCGTTATACTTTGATTGTGGTTCAAAGACCTCAAAGAGAAATGCTGCCTGGGATTTACAATTTCTCACCAGAAATCCTTTAACTGCAACAGGAAGTTCAAATACTTTAGTTTCACCCAGAAAATGGCTTCAGAAGAAATCCTCACCGTCCATCAACAAATCGTATGTTGTATGGAGATTTGAGGTAAGATGACAGATAAATCAGTCATTCCAATGTAATGTTGGAATTGTGTAAATTTATGATGACTATGAGAAGAAGGGTTCTGTGGCGTTAGTGAAGAAGGCCATAGTAGGTAGCCAGAGAAGATAAAGACGGCACGAAGAGGGAGGTTGATCGTTAAGAATATTCACTTTGCCCGAAGGGTACCAAACTCGAGCGCTGTTCCCATGACTATTTTTGCAAGTTTGCATAGCATAGTATTTAAATGTAAAAATGTTTCTGAAACATAGACTAGGGAAACTGCGCATCATTTTAGAAATTGTAAGTATCTTTTTATCTGTTTTCTCGAGAAGGCACTTTGCAAGAAGGGTAGTAACAAGCTCGAGCCCTGCTTCTTCAAATCTCTTTGCAAGTTTGGATAGGTTGCCTAATATTTAAACATAAAAATGAGTCTGCAACACAAACTAAACTGCACATGGTTTTTCAATTGAAAACATCTGTTTTTCTATCCATCAGGTTTGGACCTTCTGTTGAAATTAGTGCGACCTGACAATAATGACCATCCAAAAAAAGGGCCTGCTGTTTACATCATGTGTTGTTTTCAGATAAAAATAACCGTTTGTTTACAGCATAGCTCCCTTTTTAAACAACACTTGAATTTCCTCTATGGCCAAGATGTGATTGATTGGTATGGTTATGATAAATACATATTTAACTTTAAGGTTAAAACCCATGTTAAAATCCATGTTTCAATAAAATATGTCAGTTGAATTTGAATTTTTTTTTTAGACAAGATGTCACTTAAACTAGAATAAGAATAAGAATGACTAAGAATCAGTGGAACTTGTTTTGACCTATATGGCATATGAGGGACATACTATTTGAACATGGAGCGACCAGAGGCGAATATTTGTTGAATTGTAAGCTAGTACTCTCACACATATACACATGTGTATATGTTTAAATCCCAACCACGTGTGAGCTGAACATTTTATGCATGGACACTAAATTTACACCCAAACGCACAAGTGCACCAATGCATTAGATACCTGACCCCTGTGCCACTGAACAATTTAGGGAAATAATAAAAAAACAAATTGTTGTTTTTCCATGATATGTGTGCGTTTTCATGTTGTTGAATTGCTTGATTACCAAGTCTATTGAAATGCAGGTTTATTATGCTAATTGGTTACTTATTACATTTTCTTTGTACCAATGGTACTACATTGTTTTTGAAACAAAGAATTACTTGAAATTGTCAAAGCATATGTTTTGTTGGAATCCCTGAACTTCCCAGAAATCCAAGGATTTGTCATGTTTACAGTGGAGGCTTAAATGTTACATCTTTTAAGGTGGTAATTTAATCATGTTAAATTCATGATATTGGCTAGAACAAGTTATTTTAAAACCGGACATAACACATTTTCAGATCAGGCTTAAGTTGAAATCCCGGCAATTATTGTTATCTAATTCTATAATGCATTGTTTATAATTTTATTTATTTTTTGCTAGATGCAACGACATTCTTATGACATGACTATCACCATTTATTTATTTGAAAGAACTACTTCTCTGTTAGTTTTTTTTTTTACTTCTTCTTCTTTTAGTAGGCAGTTATAGAATGAGATGATAGAGTGATAGTGATTGCTTGGAAACACAAATATAAATTCATACTGTAAAGCAAAAATCAATCCATCCACGGTATCATTACGATGTATAAATGTAGTGAGACATGCTCTGGTGGTTGACCAAACAATGAATCATGCAAAGGTACTTTTCTTGCGAGGCCATTGCATTGAGAGGGTCAATTATGTAGCCCTATAAAAAATGTATGAAAGGCTAGGACAGAAAATCCTAGTTTAGATCCTACATTTTCAAAAGGACTTGTCTTACTTGGATGGTGTCATGTACATAGGTGATGTATATGTGATGGACATTATGAGATGAGGAACGAAAGGTTTGAGAAATGGATGGACACCAACCTGCAACATTGCAGTATATGCCCAAAAAGACTACAGATTACACAATTTCCCTAGTTAGCATACCTCTCGTGTTCCTATCATAAAATTAAAAATTCAATAAATAGTGAGGTGTTTGACAATGCCACTGCAAAGCATCTCCATCCGTAATAGTGGTAGCCAAATGATGTTCACTGTTGCCGGCATTTCATATTATCAAGATGTATTGCAGGGGTGCTATTATAACAGAGTTGTAATACGTACATGCCAGGCATCAGGCCTCTTTTAAAGCCTTTAGCCATCAACACGTTTTCCAATCCCTTAGAACCCCTGAAAGTGGAATCGCATATAAATCTGATCTAAGATTATTAATAGTGATATGAACGTTGTGACCTGGGACTGTTCAATATTCTGGTTTTCTATCAGGAATGAAAACTGTACTGGTTTGTGAACGGCTCTTCCTTCTTTGTTCTGGTGCATCATATTCAGTTGCCTCTGATTTACAGTAATAGAGATTAGAATATAGGCAAAATTGCATATGTAACATTGATGTTATATTGAATTTTCATGTATTCCCTGTGGTACATATGTACAGTGTTCGTCATCAGGAATTACACACTGATCGATCAATGGGGGTTATGCCCATAGGTTATTACGGAAGCTTTTTCATCGTTTTTCATCATCATTTGCTAAGCAGTACTTTACAGAGAGCCACACAATCACAGCTGTTCTTTAAACATGTTGTTTTTTTTACTTACAGTTTCATGTCACCATGAAATTTTCTACCATGGTTAACACTGACAAAAGAGTCTAATACTAGCCTGCCCACCTCTCGGCAGAACAGTAATCACGGTCACATGTGCAGGGCAGTTGAAATATCTGCTTGGTCGTTTGTGTCGGCTGTATCTAAGAGACTGTGGCAATAACACCAGTGATGTCAGGTTGACATTGTTTTCCTCTCCGTATGAAACAGTGCACCTCCGCCCCTCCCAGGAGCCCCATTCCTCTGGCCCTACTCTCCTTTTATGAGAGGTGCACTTTGTACTGTAACTCGGGGCCCCGTGGTACTGTAGTGTTTGGAAAAGAAAAAGTTAGCTACTGTGAGGTCTATAATTACCTGTTGCAAAATAGCATATTTATGTGAGCCATCATTTTCAGATGAATTGCACAATTGCAAAGCACTCTTGAGTGTCTCTGAAGTACTTAAGTGTAAAACATACACGGCGTTTCTGTCACGTCTGGCTGGATTACTGGTTAACCCTCATGCATTCATAATTTCACAATGTGTGATGCACAATGACACACCCAGAGGAGGATAAGTGGATTTGTGTCATACACTGGCAATAAATCTAAAACGCAGATTCAGATTGACAACACAGTCTTTTAGGCAAGTTTTTTTTTTGTTCTTCTCACATACACTGGCATTGTGTCAGTCTCTGCCCTGTTGTGTACATGTGCCTTTGTGCGGCGATAGATGTTCTCTGTGCTGCCGTGCTCGGAGTGTGCTCTGTGAAGAATCTACCGAAGCCTTTGAGAGTTGACGTGTAAAGCAAAGAGACATCTGGTTTACATGAAGTAAGCCTCAACTCTTATTTCTCACAGTGGAGCAGCATGACCCGATCTTTGGCAACATTCCCTCGGGCACATATTTCTTCCCACAGGAGATGATCAGTTTGTGGGGCATGGAACTTAAACCTGCATCCAAACCCTGTGGCATTAATTTCCCTTGGCCTCTCAAAACAGAAAAAAAAATACTCAATTGAGATGTGGGTCCTCAACTGAGTTTTCTACCAAACCGTTATAGGTTTCTTCAGTGTCTTAAACACAATGACCATGTTCCCAGTCTGACAGCCTGACCCAGAGGCTAGCCAAGTCGCCATATTTTCTGCTTGAATGGTTACATCATTGTTGCGCTCATAAGTTCTATTTGAGACCCAAGACCCTTGCACCCCTTCAAACTGGCTAACTGCCACAAATCATGCAAGGCTAGTTTCAGATTGCAGCCTCAAGTTTCAGGCTGTTGAATCTGAAAACAGTGAATTGTGCTACATTACAATGTTTATCCTTTTGGCCAATGTGACATGAGCGTGTCTGTCCTTCTCTCTCCCGTGTGTTGGATTATTCATAATGCTGTTTTGAATTAGTGTTAGAGACCTTTCACTTCATCACTCCTCACACAGCCCTCCCGGTGCAAGATCTGGACGTCAACCCAGAGCAGACTAAATGAGCTGAGGGATTGCTCGCTCCAGAGCATCGATGTTGTTCTTTTTGGGAAGGAGGAGCGCTGTCTAAATATAGAGCGGCGAGGCGGCGCGAGCACGTTGAGACGTGATGGAGGGGAGGGAACGCTCATCAGTCGCGCACGGAGATGGATTTAGATGGGCTCATCAAGAAGGATCCTGTTGCTGCTTAGATGAGGCTACTCTCGGGGGCTCGTCACTGGGTAATGGCATGGGCTGCTGCTATGCCTCATTAGGAGGAGTACTGTTCCATTCAAGCTCAGCCCACTTCCAAGACAAACAAGCGGTGTTGCAAATAGCCTACAGGCACATATCATAATTTCAGGCTCTGCGAAAGCATCAAAAATAATGGCTATTTAAACCTAGATCAACTTCAAATGAATGACCCCTGCTCTTGCAACTGAAGGGATTTTGTATTAAGCTGGATCTGAATTAGATATATTGCAGACATTTGGGCGATATAATCGCTTCAGGCATTTCTGCCCTAAGTGCCTGAGTGTTTAATTTGACTGTTGACATATTTCTTAATTCCACTAGCACCCTCAGAATGCATAGTAGTTCACATTAATTTACTCTAAGTCAATTTAGCATGTCTTCTTTTTTTTTCTTTTTCACCCTCTGGATATGAAACTATAAAACTGATAGAATACAGAATTTGATTTAAACTGCCAAATGTCAAACATAAAAGTAAAGATGTTTTGTCACCTTCAATGTGCATCTAATACCAATACCGATTCCTGTACTTATCGCATCAAACATTAAGCGTGGTAAACAATTCAAACTATTTATGTTATCCAGTGAGATTCCTCTCTACAGGTTGTAAGGATATAACCAACCTCTAGGGGGAGCCATAAACCACATATTAGTTTCCAATGTTGGGCATGTGAAATTTTAAAAACATACTGATACTGCATTTACAGCAAGGACAATATTCCACCTTGACATACGTTTTTTTTGTCTAAAAGCAATCTTGTGTGACAGTATCTAAACTGATTTGGCATGACAAGATCGACGAGAGCATACGATTACCAAGTCGCTTATTGACCACTTGTATCTGAAGCTGAATGACATTGCACATGTGTTTATATCATCACCAAATGGGCTAGTGTATGTAAAGTCGTAATATATACTGCATGCGTAGGGATCTGTGTCTGAAAAGACATCAACTGATTCGTATCCCAAATATCCTATCAATCTGTCACTCACTGCAGCCGTGACACATGGAAGATACGTGTGCTGTAAGGCTGTAAGTCTACCTGGCATCTGGTGCAACACAGGACTGTATTGTCTGTCCTTTATCTAACCGACTGTCTTGGCGGCACATTATGTCCTATAGCGCCGTGGACTGGGTCTGGAGGAGAGGATGTACTCGTGTCGTTTCCCATTGCCATGACTCAAGGAATAGATGGTACAGGACGCCGCTGCTGGCTCAGACAGTAGGCCAGAGTGCATAACCTAAACTGAACTGAACACCAGCCAGGCCTAAAGTGGACACCCAGGTGCCCCATGGTCACATGTTCAGCACATTTATACCAGTAAGATCCTGAGCATTTTCATATCCATTGCAGAGTATGGCACTGTAGTGAGTAATACTACAACATAGTATTTTGGTTAAAACTGCATACTGCGTAACTTCTGTTCGTGCTGAATTGGAATATGGTCTGCATTCCAAGTTGCTCTACAAAGAGGAGGAGAGATATCCTGGAGGAGGAGCAGGGTGCTGCTTGGAAACTGGAGAAATGGACTGTCGTACCATTCCCTTCTCAGCTCCCTGCAAAACTTGTGGACAGACAACAGCAGCTCGTTGCAGAGTGAAAAAAAAGGCCATTTTATGCAAAATTCCCCCATCTTTTCGGGTAAAAATGTATTTTAAATGGAAAAGCTAAAAAGCAATTGCATAGTATAATCACTCTCATAACCTTGCAGAGGGGTTCAATGTTTTAACATATAGATCAGATATATTTCCAAAAGGCTTTCTCTGGTATTCCAAACATTAGGTGTTTTTCCAAAAGAGTCTCAAAATACAGATAGTCTATGAAATACATTAAAGATTTAGTGCCAAATTCCACCTATAGCATTTAGGTGGGAGTATATTTGTCAGACTGTGTGAATTACATTATATTCCTCCCTCCATACCGAACGTCACATTTTTTAATACATCATGATAAACCTGATTTCTCTTATGATAAACCTGATTGTTTAATTGGCAAAACCAGCTGTATTTGTCATAAACACCTTGAAGTAGAGAACGTTTCAATCCACAGTGTAAAACAGCGAACCACTTGCATGGAATTATGCTGTTTGTAGAGGAAATAATGCTTGATCCCTTAAAATTGTAAATGTGTTATATCTGCCCCGTTCTTCTACAATATAATCGCCAATCTCCATAACTTTACTGTGGGTCTTAGCTATTATGTTTTAAACAATAGAAGTGTCTCGTTATTGTTTCTTGAGATATTTCTAAATTATAACAATACTGGACTGGAAAGTTAACAGTGGACAGATGTTTTAATCATGAATTGATGTTTTATTTGTTTGGTGCCTTAAAATAAACAGGGTTTTTATATCGGCTGACTATGTGAATACGTTGTTTATGTGCCTGTCTGACATGGTGCTAAACCTCCTGTCAGATACTCCAACCGGCTTTGCTCTTGGTATGCAACTGCTTTCTTTGTTGGATCCCTTTTCTTTGCCCCGCCCAATTTGATTATGGTCAGGTTCTCCGTTCGTTGCGTACGGCAAAGAAGGTGTTTAAAAAAGTTGCGCACGGAGAATAGAACACTGACTGAGGAAACAATTATGTGGCATAATCGTTGGCAGACACAATCATAGAGAAATGTTGAAATTTATGATTTTTGTCATTTCCCAATTTTCACGGGAGAGGAGTGCCTAAACGTCACTTTCTGCCCCACGATCTTTTGAACATGGGGGACCCCCTATCAATGGACAGACGCATCTTTTACCTTGTGAGTACACATTTGCATTCATAAAGTGAAATGAAGTCAGTGTTATAACAAACACAGCACGAGGTTATTGAATAGCCTTCTGTGTAACATCTACCATTAGCGTAAAAAACAACTTCCAGTCCAGGGTCATGGAACGTTCATTAAGTGTGCACACATATAAGTATGCGCCAATTACTTTTTGAGAGAAGATGTTGATTTAAT
>JAVQJS010083182.1:5000-10715 GCA_036024795.1 Galaxias rostratus | reverse complement strand
CATTAGCTCTCAAAAAGTCAGTGACAGTACAAGAGAGAGGTTTAAAGGGAGACGTCACTAAATTAGTTACAGAGCACGGCTTTCGGCTAAGTGCATTTCCATGGGCTTATTCTTGGTGGAGGAGAATAACAGGCTCTTTTTTAAAAGTCTAATTTCTACAGGCCTAAACCTACTCTCTGGCGTTTCCTGTCACCGAGTCTTTTCAGTGAGGAGGAACAGCTAATGTTGCCATTTAGAGGACAATGGACCCTGAATGGCAGCATGACATCATGGCCCAGGTGGTGACTGAAGACCCGTGCTGCTAGCAGTACCAGGCCAACGGGGGGTCCAACCCAGCCAGGGGAAGGAGGCCGGGGGGGAGAGAGAGCCAGAGAGGGAGGCAGAGAGAAAGGCGCCGGCGCTTTGCCATGCACTCAACAGCTTATTTAAAACAATTCATTCCACACGCGGGGAAAAGCTGGACTCTTGACGCCTCATTGAACAAATGTTCCTCCGGTACTTCATCCACACTTTGGAGACACTCCATCACCGTACGGGAGGGACGCCATTACACTGCCGACGCCTTCCACCAAAGGAAATGAAGTCAGGAGGCAAAACTTCTCGCCCGTAAGTCTTGATCAGACGCGAGTGAGTGTTGGAGCGTGGTTATGCAGACGGGGGCCTTTCATGGGGGACTCACTGTGCCTTCCAATCGCCGCCATTTTAAGCACCTCTGCCCTGTGGGAGCGAGCGGGAGTGGAGTCGTCTCTGCCGGCTGCGGTGATAACCATCTACTATCAACGTACATCTACATCAGACATCAGCCTTCGGAGGCTGTGCGTAATGGGGGAAGAGGATACCCTCTCACCTCCCAGCAAACAGCCAGAACACAAAGGAAAGAGCAATCTCAGAGAGCGATAAAATACCTAGCGTACGTGCACTGGAAAGCACCTGCCTCACAAGTAATGGCCCAGATTGAACCTAGCATAGGACAGTACAATCATATAGTTCATTATAGCACAGAGAATTCTATGCAGGTTATGTCCCGCCTGCTCAATATGGGGTGTTGGTCAAATCATCTTTCAAGATCGAGGACAAGATCGAGGACAAGCGTGGATCTCTCTAGGAAGACCACGGCATCCTAGTCCTAGTCTCGGTCTTAGCCCCAGCCCTATCTTCAATCGGGTCCCCAGTGGCCCCTCGGAGGGGGATGTTGGAGGTTGATGAACCAGCTTGCAGACAGCCCTCGCCTTTAGACTCTCCCCGCCCGCCGCCTTCACTAAGCCCTCCAAATGACCTTGTCCCTCACGCAAGGCGAGCACACTCAAATTAACTTTCCATTTTCACAACAATACAGTGTAGATTGGCTGTCAGCTAGGAGACCATGACAACTCCCTCCCCAGGACGTGTGTTCAGAATTGATTAAAAAAAAAAAGAGAGAAAGAGGAGAAGAAGAGTGAACAGCTGCTGCCGTACCTATACTGTTAATATTTCATCCACTGGAGCCAGACTGAAATCCAAACAACACGATCTCCATGGGGCTGCATAAAGCTATTTAGGCCACGCAGAAATATTTGTCTCCTTTTTTCTTAGGCGTGGGATTATTCCAACATTGTGAAATCTCTCTTAACTATTACCGCGCACACACAAAAAACACAATCCACATTCCAACCCTCTGCTCCAACACATGGTTCTGTTTTGGCACAGGCCTGTGCCCGTAGCTGGGAGAGGGAAAAGGAGAAAAATAGAATGAACGCGCCAAAGAGAGGGGCTGATAGATGGAGAGAGGGAGGAGGAAAAGGAGGGAGGAGAGAGAGGAGGCTGAGAGAGGAGAGCAGCACCACCGACAGGGTGTTTACAGACCTCTCCAGGCTCACCGCACGTGATTACTGTCGGATGTTTAACACGCCAATTAAGGCTTTTATGGAACGCAAGGCCTCGCCCTGCAGGAGGCCTGGCACACACACTACTCCCTCTGGTCCCTGTGTGTTTGTGGCTCCAGCACTCGCCGTGCACGCTACACTTTCCCTTTTGAACCGTGCCAACCGTTGGACTGTCATAGACCCTTTCAAGGCACTGATCTACGGTGCACGTTCTGCCCACACGGCCGCCACGGAGTGCTGGGTGGCAGCATGCAGGGCAGAGACACCGGAACGGGAGGGGGAAGCGGACGAGACGCACTGTGTTTCCATTCAATCTGTTGTTAGTTAGTTAGTTAGTTAGTTCAGAACTAAATAGATTTTAAAGAGCATGTACGTATCCAGCCTCTGAGTGGTGCACCCTTCAGGGCAGACGGTAGGAAGGCCTGCTGTGCAGTGGCGTGCGGGGAGGGAGTGTAGCAGGGAGCGGGGAAGCCCTCCAGAGGAACAGGCTTGTCCTCACGCCGCCGGGGGATGTGCCCCCCCTCTGTCCCTTAACTCCAGTCTACAGCTCTGAGGTTGTGGGCCTAATCCCCTCCGAGGAGGCCTGCTGGTGTGCACAGCCCTTAACCACCCAGCATCACAGGAAGACCACGTAGGAGCCCCTCGGTCACGCTGCAAGACCCAGTCCAGAGGGGTACAGCACACACACAAGGGTCCTGCAGTAGTAGCCAGGAAAAATCCAAACAAAGGTGGATGTCTATTACATTTTAAAAAACATTATAATTCACATTACATGTGATGTACATACAAGAATGAGATCAAAGTTGATGGACCAGTGGTTAGGTAGGTATCTAATTAAATTTAACAAACAAGAGCTAGATCAACTTGTACTGAATTATAATACATGCGAGGTTTGTTATATATAATTTTATATATATATATAATGTCCCACTAAAGACTTTTGGCTGGTTTTCATTTCTCAAAAGGCCTATGATAATTATTTGAAAACGCTATATATAAGGTTGAACCCAGTTTTTCCTGTCCACGTTGGTAATACCATACCCTTTAAAAACATTTTGACAGAAGGCCAAACAAACATAATTGCCCCGTGCAGTTGGTTGCTGGGCCGGACGGTGTTGTTTAAATACCACCATCGGTGCGATGAGATCAGCAGAGATTTATAGTTTAAAGATTTGGTGCAGCGGAATATTCTTCTTGACATTTATAAACGACAACATTTATATGAGCCAGCCCAAACGTGGGGCTTTGGAGGAGCACAGTGATAAAGTAGGGGCCACGCTGTTTGCTCTGGGGGCGGCAGGCAGGTGAAGGCGCCGTGTGTTGCCGTGGCAAGATGGCCTCTGTGCTTGTAGGGAGAGAGCTACAGCTCTACTCCCATCTCCCCTCTCTGCTCCTCTATACTCTGTAGTTTGTTATCAGGCCAGATGATGGTGGGAGATACGCCAATGTGTGTGTGTGTGTGTGTGTGTGTGTGTGTGTGTGTGTGTGTGTTTGTGTGTGTGTGTGTGTGTGTGTGTGTGTGTGTTCCTTTGTGTGTGTTTGTGTGTGTGGTTTGTGTGTGTGTGTGTGTGTGTGTGTGTTTTGTGCTTGTTCAGGAGGAACTTCTGGGGATGAAACAGAGGATCAGGGTCGTCGTGGTGGAGAACGAGAAGCTCCACTCGGAGCTAAAGTCCAAGGTGGTGGAGTACTGCCTGAACGACCCCGCCGTCCTTGATGCCATGGTGTGTACGTGCGCGTGCGTGTGCACGTGCTTGACGTCTGTGTGTTCATGCAGAGTGGTAGGATGTGTTTTGGTGGTAGCTTATCCTCTCCTGTTTGCCTCCCTCTCAGGCGAGTGGAACCACTGCGGCCGGGAACGGACGGACCTCCAAGCCAGGGAGCGGTTTCTCACAGCAGGCCCGCGGCCACGCGTGGCAGAACGAACTGGTACTGGTGGCTCACGCTGTTCCGTTACACCGCACCAAACCGTGTGACAGACAGTTCTGATTACCGCTGTGTTAGCGGGCCCTAAGGACTTAAAAGCGTTTTGAAGTGTGCAGTGTCTATTCCTCAACCGCCGTTTCACGCTCATGCGTGTGCCTGTGCTCGTGCGTGTGCGGGGCGGCCATGGCCCAGGAGACAGAGTGGGTCGTAAACTGATCCAAGGGTTGGCGGTTAGATTCCCCAGCACCTCCTGTCTATGTGTCAAAGTGTCCTTGAGCAAAACACCGAACCCTGAGGTGCTCCTGATTGTAAAGGCATGAAGGGCCTCTCATGGCAGCTCTTCCACCATCGGCGTGTGAGTGAGTGTGTGAGTGTGTGAGTGAATGGGTGAGACGAGAGACGACGTTGTAAAGCACTTCGTTCCGTTCCGGTGGAAAAGCGTTTTATAATCCCTTTACGGTTTGCGTTGGCCAGGAGCAGCTGAAGGTGCTGTACCAGGCTCAGACGGAGACGCTGGAGGCGCAGGTCATCTCCCTCAGGTACCGGTACCGCTCACCGCTCACCGCTCGCTCCCATCCTCAGACCGCGATGGCGGATCTGCACTGTGCTGGGGGGGGGTTTCCCGTTGATCGTGCCGACGGCCTCTCTCGTCCCCAGGAAGGAGCTGTCGGCGGTTCAGACGGAGTGCGAGGAGGTGAAAGGTCGCCTGAGGCACAGGGAGGCCCTGGCGTCCGGCGACCAGGGCAGCGCTCCCCGCGTGGCGGGCCTGTGTCTGAAATGTGCCCAGCACGAGGCCGTACTGGCGGAGACGCATTCCAACGTGCACATTCAGGCTATCGAACGCCTCACCAAGTCAGTAAACACGCGCAGAACACTCTCAGACACACACCTCCCTCTATATATAAAATATAAAATCACTTCAGGTATTAAGGGTTTTATGAATTCAGAGTAAAACGGGTTGATATTATAGAGTTTGACCGTTGAGTAACTGCATAGTTTGACAATGCGTTCAAATGAAAATTACTATATGCTGAATACAGAATTCCTCAGCAACTCTGTTATTGTAAATGTTTTAACAGACATGAATCAACATGAACTTAACACTGTTTGTGCGTGCACATGCGTGCGTGCGTGCGCGTGTGTGTGTGCGTGTGCGTGCGTGCGTGTGTGTGTCCGTGCCTGTGTGCGTACGTGTGTGCCCTGCAGAGAGCGGGACGAGCTGATGTCTGTGCTGTGCTCCGTGCGGGCCAGCCAGGCCGAGGCCCAGCAGAGGGAGTGGATGGCCTACCAGCAGGTCAAGCAGGCCGTGGAGATGGCAGAGGAGGCCAACCTGGAAAAGACCCGGGTCAGAGAGCCCACACACAAACACACGCCAACACACGCCAACACACACAGACACACACCAACACACAGACACACACCAACACACAGACACACACAGACACATAGCAACACACACCAACACATGTAAACACACGCCAACACACGCCAACACACGCCAACACACGCCAACACACACAGACACACACAAACACACGCCAACACACACAGACACACACAAACACACGCCAACACATGCCAACACACACAGACACATGCAAACACACGCCAGCACATGCAAACACACACCAGCACACACCGACACTCTCAAAAACACACACCAGCATACGTGAACATACGCAGACGCCCTCAAACACGCACTAGCACACGCAGACACACGCAAACACATGCAGAACATACCAACACACTTAAACACAGGCAAACAGGCACCAGCACACGCAAACAGGCGCCAGCCTCACCTGTAGTTCAGCGCTCCTGTGTAACACGAATCTCTTCAACCGTAATCCGGCATTCGTGCACATTGCCGGCGCTGCTTGTGGGAACGTTGTCCCCTTGCGTGTATTGTGCAGCATCTGAAACATGTACATTT
>JAVQJS010083182.1:0-2500 GCA_036024795.1 Galaxias rostratus | reverse complement strand
CCTGTGGTAGCACAGCATGGTCCAGCACGGCCCGGCCCTGCCCCCCCTTCTGCACAGTGCCCTACCTGAGCTGTGCCAGCCACCGACCCAGCACCAACTGGAGCCCACCAGGACCCGTTAATCCTATTAGACACGGCCCGTCACCAGGAACACACGCCGACCGTGCAGCACCACATCCCCCAGCCCGGATCCTTAGCCCAGTTCAGCTCAGCTCAGCCCAGTCCTGCCCTGCCCAAGTCAGCCCAGCTCATTCTAGCCCAACCCAGCCCAGCCCCAGCGAGACCTAGCCCAGCTCTGCTCAGCTCAGCTAAGTCCATCTCATCCCAACCAAACCCAACCCAGGTCAGCACAGCCCAGCCTAGCTCAGCTCAGCCCTACTAAGCCCCAGTTAGACCCAGCCCAGCCCAGCTCTAGCTAGACTCAGCCCAGCTCATTCTAGCCCAGGCCAGCTCAGGTCAGGTTAGCCTAGCCCAGCCCAACCCTTAGTCCGGTTGTCCAGCTCAGTTCAGCCCAGTTTTCCCTGCCTAGCCTAGTCCAGCCCAGCCCAGCAGAGTCCAGCCCAGCCCAGCCTACCTCAGCTCATTCTAGCCCAGCCCAGCCCCAGTTAGACCCAGATCCCTAGCCCATCTCAACCCAGTGAAGCCCAGCCCAATCCCAGCTCAGCCAAGCTCATCCTAGCCCAGCCCAGCCCAGCCTGGCCCAGTCCATCTTAGCCCCACGCAGCCCAGCCCGGGCCGGCCCGACCCAGCGTAGCCCTACCCTGAGTGGGGCTGTCAGGCCGCCTCCATCCCTGGGCCAGTGTGCATCGGCCCGTCATGGCAGCCCCCCTCCCTCTAGCAGCCGAGCCGGCGGTCCGTGGCCACCCCTGGAACGCTCGCCGAACCACGCTCCTCGCAGCGGGTGCGACCAGCCCCCCCTCCCTCTCCCTCCCTCCTTCACTCTGTCCGCTGGCTGTGGTGCCAGACCGTGGCAGGCCCCCCCCCCCCTCCCGCCTGGCGGTGGAGGTGTCTGAGACGGCCACAGATGTGCGGCGGAGGCGGCCCGCGGCGCCGGAGACGGGGCTGGCACACGGGCTCCAGCGAGGGCCTCGCCGACGGTCTCCTGTCGAGGGGCTCGGTCTGTCAGACGGCCAGCTCTGACACGTGGCGACGCCTCGCGCGCGGCCAGCTGTGGAGGACGTGGCTTTACTTTGGTGGCGTGGTGACCCTGGGCCGTTAATAGGAGAGGGAGCCAGAGCCTTCTCTGTTACCCAGCGAGGAGGAGGAGGAGGAGGAGGAGGAGGAGGAGAAGGAGGAGGAGGAGGAGGAGAAGGAGGAGAAGGAGGAGGAGGAGGGTGCTATGTGTTGAACGACCCTTTGTTCTGCCTGAACAACGGAGCACGTCGGGCCAACCATCGCTGAAACTTCAATGTTTTGGAATACATGACACGCACACACACACACACACACACACACACACACACACACACACACACACACACACACACACACACACACACACACACACACACACACACACAGACACAGACACAGATGCAGACACACACAGACGCACATACATACGCATGCAGGCACACACACACACACACTCACACTCACACATACACACACAACACAGGCATAGACACACATACATAAGCTCACACACAGGCACACGCATACACACACACACATACACACATACAAACACTCTTGGGCGCCTATAAGCACGCACAAATTTATATTTTCTCCCTCTCTCTTTCTCATAAACAAATGAGCCCTCACAGAAACTGTGTCCATGCAGACGAGGACCACTCATCTCTCTCTCTCTCTCACTCTTGGTTTTCCTCTCTCCTGGTCTGTTTCTACACCCTAATCGCTGCCTTCCTCTGTCCCACCTTTTCCTGTGTAGCTAGCTGATAGGTTTCGTCCACCGTGACAGGTCCTTCCTCATCTCCAGACCCACTGGAGTAGAGATCAGACAGGCTGACTGTCAGACAGGATAACAGCCTGGAGCCGCTCTCTTTATCTCCTCTACCTCTAACAGTGCCACTCTAAATCATCCCCTTTACATTTCCCTCCATTCGCTAACAAACAACATTTTCTTCTTTTTCTAGCAGAATGTCATAGCTCCACATCCTTTTACAGTTTTTTTCCCTTCTGTAAGTCACTTTGTTTTGCTGTTATATCTCCCCAATTGTTTTTTTAACCATTTATTTTCTCCTCCCTGTCTCATCTTCCAGCGTAGTATTTTATCACAGACAGGAAGTAGCTGAGAGTAACTTCCTGTCCCCTATACCCAGGGCTGGGATAAAGTTGTAGAAAAAACTGAAACCCCTATGTTGATTAAATATTTAGCAGATACTGTGAGCTCATTCTTACATTGCTAGAATTTATAATCCCTGAATCTAACTGAGGGACATGCTAAACTGTCTAGTTTGTCTGAGATGTGTTTGCGTGTGTGTGTGTGTCTGAGAGAGAGAGAGAGAGAGAGAGAGAGAGAGAGAGAGAGAGAGAGAGAG
>JAVQJS010083166.1:0-18646 GCA_036024795.1 Galaxias rostratus | reverse complement strand
TGTGTGTGTGTGTGTCCGCGTGCAGTGACAGAAAATAAAGAGCAAAAGAAAAAGTGTAGGGAGAAAGAGGAGATGCCTCCGAATGAATTCACAGTCCTACAAGTGTGTGTGTGTGTGTGTGTGTGTGTGTGTGTGTGTGTGTGTGTGTGTTGGTGTGAGTGTGTTGGTGTGTGTGTGTGTGTTGGTGTGTGTGTGTGTGTGCGTGGCCTACCTTTGGCCTGGGCGGCGGAGCTGTGTGAGTAGCCCAGGGACAGCAGGGCCATCTCGATGAGCTGGTTGAACAGCATGTCCTTCCGCACCAGCACAAACTCTGCATGCTCCTCCTTGCTGTCAAACTCCATGGGGCTCTCGTAGTGCTCCACCACGCAGAACACGGGCAGCATGTTGCCTGGGGAGACGCGGCACAGCACAGGGTTTTACACATGACAAATGGGGACCATCCGTTGGAGGGTAAAGAAGAAGAGGGTGGTGGGTGATAACACTGCTCAGTGGGGAAACAGAGGTGGCACTGTTTGAAGACGATGGCTCTATTTAACAGAGTGTGTGGACTGTTTAGGGGCAGGGCAGTAGAAGTGGGGAGAAAATGGAGTGCTGGGGTCGACTACTCAGAGCAGGGTATCAACAGAATTGTAGAGGATGTTTCAGTAAAGGTTCCTGACCGTCCACACCCTTAGGACTACAGCGGTACAGACAACAGTACATTGGAGGAGTCTCACCTCTATGATGCCGCACCCTGACAACCCACTAGGTGGACTAGTCTGTGCATCCACAGGGGGGGTTTATCCATGATGGCGGAGCAAGCAAACCCTGTCCATAGACTCATCTTAGGGGTGAGCTCCGCAAACACCATGGCTAGCCCAGCGCCTACAAAACGGTGTCGCTCAAACAGAAGCCGGGTTTGGGGGGCCTTAGAGCATGTGCACCTTTAATGCTCTCTGGCTGAATGGTAACAATGTTATCCTGACATCTAATCCGCTCCACTTGAGCAGTTGCGCTTCCTCATATTTCTCATCCCAGGCATTCGGGAGACGCAAACACTTCTGGAAAACAGTCAATAAATAGGGTAATGGGCAGCAGACGCCCAGGAATGTGCTGAAAGGACTCCATTTTTCTCTGTCCCACCTCTGCCGGATTCTAATAGATAAAATGACAATAAAGACTGCTGTGTAGGTTCATTTGGGGGATCAATACGGGCTTTGTTTCCACACAGCCACGTGAAGCCCATGGCAAATATTGTTGTGCTTAGACAATGTCCATTCTGGGCCCTACAAAAAAAGGAAACTGCCACCGACTGACTTGGCTGAGTCCTTTGGTAACGCTAACAGAAAAAAACGGGCAGGAAGGTTTGGAAGAGCAGGGAGGGGGGGAAGGGAGGCTTCCCAGGGCGGGCAACGCCATCCGGGCGGTCAACAAAAAGTTGGGATGATGAAGGTGGGAAATGAAACCTCCTCAGCTGGAGCGTGACAACGAGATTAAAGGAGCAGACGCAAGCAACGGCCCATTGGAGGACACTGAGCTGCATTACCACAGTCCCCCAGTCCCCTTGTCACTGTGCTGGGAGAACTACACTATGCCAGCAACTATTAGACCCGCAGTTTGGAGGCACCACAAAATGGTTCCTAAAACTGGTGTTTACATAGTGGGGCCCATCACATTATTCAGGCGATGACACTGGCTATATTAAAACGCTATGTCATCATATCAAAAATAAAGGCCCTTTATAGCAGCAATGGCTCTTAAAGGACAAAAAGTTTCCACTGAAAACAAGCAGGGGAGAGGATTAGCGTTGCAGCATAACAGACATAATTTTCATGGTGCCTCCATATTAACCATTGTTTCAGTAAATAAGTGTGTGTGTGTGGGGGGGGGGGCACCAGTATGACTAAGGCGTACTCCATTTTGGAGAAGGACAGGGGGTTGGAAACAGAGCCCTGACGAAGTGAGCCTAGTGAACCATGACAATGTGACAATTGTCAACACACCACGCAAACTGCACACTTGACTCTTTAATCCTCAACTCACTCACACACACACACACACACACACACACACACACACACACACACACACACACACACACACACACACACACACACAGAGCAATACGGCACACACACTGCAGCCACTCACCCCTCTTGTGGCAGGTTTTGAGCAGGTGTCCCGGGGGCTTGTAAGGGCCCCCAGAGAGCTTAGCCCCGGTGCTGCCCAGCCGAGCCCGCCCCAGGGGGCTGCCGTTGTGCTCCAGCCGGGCCAACTTGGCCGGCGGGGGGCCCTTTGCTTCGGCCATGCTGTTGACCAGGTCACAGTTCTCCTTCCCCAGGCACGCCTCGCTGAGATGGTCCATCATTCTCAGCTCCTCTGCTCACTATCACCTGGCGGAGAGAAGCAGAGAGAGACAGAGTGGCGGCTGTCAATACGGGGAACGAGGTGTCATTGCTGTTGAAGAGCCACGGTGGGTGAAGAAAAAGAAAAAAAACGCAAAATATTTGTCACGGTTGGCTCTGGAAATATTAAACTTTTCCCTGGTACAACAACATTCGAATAGCCACGCCATTTACAGGGCCCGTGTGTCAATTCGGCTCCGTTTTGACTTGGCACGCGTGGTGCTTCGTGCTGTCCTGACGTTCCCGTTCTTTTGCTGCACAATGTATAATGCATGTCTGTCCCACTACAGATTCCCATGCGGAGGGCATACAAGCCCATTTTAGTGCAAACACATTAATTTGCCGAGCAATTCCACTTGAATGAGTAGTGCAGTTCACAGAACAAGCCCTTGCCACGGTGAATGTGGAGAGGAACTAACATGAGTCACTTTTAGCACTTCCCATCCACCAGACAACTCAGAGAGGAGAGGGACAACAGAAGGCTCTATGCAGGCAAGAGAAACTGTTGGTCCTCATCTGTTTTGTGGAGTTGGACAACGAACAATTCAATCACTTCGGTTAGATTGTTTGCACATTTTAGTTGCAGATGAAAGCCTGGCTTTTCATCGGTCGATGAATATGAGAAACTATCTAGGTGATCAATAAATAAAGTATAAATGATATAGGACATTAACAATATGTTAAAAAGATGGTTATCATATTTAACATATTGAACGTGAAAATGACAAAATCCTCAATCCAAACATTTAAACGAGCAAGTAAGCGATAATGAATTCTACCATTCACAGTAGGCAATGGGGAAAACAATTTTCTTAATAAAAGAAGAAGAAAAAAAGGAGAAAGAATCCAGACCCGGAATTCCAGATCCAGGTCAGGACTTGTCGATGACCTTAGCAAAAAGATCAAGAGTTCAAAGGACACACAATTTAACAAAAAGTGATTGAAAAGCAGTCAAACCAACCTGAAACTCAGCACTTCAGTGATGGAAAGCATATAGCAAAGCCGTCTGGATTAGAGTCTTCTTCAAGTATTGACCGGTAAAGAAAACTTCTGGGATTCTGTGAATTTTAGATACAGGTGGCAAACAAAATTCGTGTTCTTCCTTAGAAATACAACGGGACAAAAAAAAGACCGACGCAAATCTACAAAGAGGTCGAGATAGACTGTGATAGGATAACATTGGTGAGCAAAAAGTCCAGTTGCAGCCTACTGCCTATAGCACTATCTTCTGCGAATTGACAGTTCGGGGAATTTTTTTAGGCATCCGAATATTTGCAGGAGCAACATTTGATGCGACACTTATAAACAGAACAATTATCCCGAGCGTCCATTGGCTACAAGTGTAGCGAGTTTAGTTTACTACACAGTCCTTGCGATTGAGGCTATTGAGCAGTCGTTCACGAAAAGCCAGGGTAACAGCACGTCGATAGTCTAAATAAGCTGTAGCTTAGATAAACATTATATTCTACAATTTTTGTATAACAATCCTGAAGAGTATGCATATATACGCGATGATGAATATGTTTGATTGCTATAGGATCCCATAGAAAAATAGTAATCGACAGTAATCTGTTATCTCGTCTAGAAAGACGATGTGGTTTCGATATGCGGACACAAACAGGTTAAAAAGTGCGATTTACTTTACAATGTCGAGAATTGACAGGCGTGAAAGGCTTGCTATAGATACGTATGAGCTGCTTGCAATAGAAGGTGTCCTGTTCGCTTGATATGATCCGGACGGAGCTCTTCTTTCTTTCTCTTTCCCCCTCTGTGTCCCCATTAAATTATTAGTTGTATTGACTCATCACTCCCCTCGCTGGTGCTGGTGCTGCCTGTGCTTTCCCTTTCTCCGCCTCATCTCAAAGAAAAATACCACCAAAACAAGTCGATTTTAACCGCATGTCTAGTCGTTCAAGGCATTCGCCTGCCACAGCCGATGTCCTGCCGGAGATGAACGCCGAAAATAAAGTAAAAAGTGGGGAGAAAACAGCGGATGGTGCGATTTCCGGCTGTGCGCGCAGGAATTTTTAATCAGCTTGATTAGAGTGAGGCGGTTCTGCATTTATTACTGAATAACGCACGCACATAGCTTCCACAGAGAGGCAAGAATATTCACACACACACTCTGATGGGGGTCTGTGAATGGACAAATAGCCTTTATAAACAGGGAAATTACCAATGCCATGGGTACAATTCGAAAAGAATAATTCCCGTCCAGTATTGCCTTTGGGCTGCAGCTCGCTTTTTGTTTTCGTACAAGTTGTAAGCAAATAAAAAATAATGGTACGCCTACCTAAAGCTGCAGGTTTTTTTCCTCTGTAGTGTTTTACAAATTTTCATAAACTTTTCTTTTAGACAGAAGTAGGAAGTTATGTAGTAGTGTCTATTGGGAAAGTCAAATCCTTCTGAGAGGTAGTCTGTACCTTATTGAAATGATCAACATAGTCTCATATGGTTTTATATAATCCCAAAAAGTGCCTGAACAGTGAATGTTTTATTTTGTGTTAACATTAACGAGTGCATCTCAAACAGTTTCTCCCGCTTCTGCATTGAGAACCTCACAGACAGATACACACCCACGATACAAACACACACAAAGAGACACAGTAGAGACAGGCAAATACCCCTAAGCAGGTGGCTACTGCCTTACTGTTTTAGCTACCACAAATTAAAAATGAGGCTAGCGTCAAGACAATGCAGCCAAATCACACCACCAAAAGCATTTAATGACGGAAAGCAAATAGGAAGTTACATTTATTGTGGTGTTTCATAAATGGAAAATACAGTGCAGAAATACATAAACAGGTTCTTGTACATCATCGAGATAACACCCAATTCCGACACCTTGACAGCTTGAAAACAAGCTTGTCCAGAACCTGAAAGAGCAAAACAGGAAACCAACAAAAAGAGGAAGCTTGCATACCTTTCACACTAGAATGAGAAACTATTAAAAACGGTGGTTGTCAGCCCATGGTCAAATACATAATTATTTAGCAATGCCATAATACATGCATATTATCATATTATTAATCATGAGGCCGGTAAATGCAAGGAGACGAAAGCCAATAAATACAATTAACAAAACAATCCTCATTCAGGGACTAACTTGAATGCAACAGTTAACCACCCTCAGGCGATGACGAGAGACTTAAGTGAAGCATTTAGTTGCTAACATTTGATAAAAAAAAAAATTCATTTAAGATGATAGTGCTGGCAAAATTATTCTACCATCTAAAAACTTTAAAAAAACAACAAACAATCCTGATTTCCATAATAAGTTTCCTTTTCATCGCATTATGAATTGTAATTTGCTTCAAAAACATGTTTCAACCCCAATCTTGTCATTTAAATGCAGTAATGCACAGAGGATGCCGTCTACAGCAATCCTGGTAGAAGCACTGTCATTTTAAAAATGAAAAAAGTGTGGCGTAGAAGGAAGATGATATTTAAGTGGAAACATTTCTTGAACTTGGGCCACAACCCCACGTTAGAACTGCCCCTATCATCAAGGAGCAAGTATTAAACATACTAACATGCATACATTCTCCTAATATGTGGGGAGGTGGGGAAAATGACTCCAGGGTTAAACACCAAATGTTGGTTGAGAGCCATGAAGATTAAGGACTCTGATATCTTCCTCAGCAGTCACTGACACACTATCATTGTGTATTATCAAAGTATCAAATGAGCTTAGTCTGTGAAATAAGACCCCATATTCAATTACTCATGCCATGCTTCTGCTATTATTATTACTTGTAGTTTACGTGTAGTTACATGTTATCCACACAAACAAGCATTGAACGCACAACGCAAGATCGGTTCCACCAAAAAAAACATTGCATCACCTAGACATGCACACCTTAGAGGAAAATTCCCAATAGAGGGAACAAAATAGTTTCCATACCAAGCTTGTTGACATGTTTGGCCAGTTGAAAATGTGACATTCGCCATAGCTCCCATTTGTTTTTTGTTTGCTTCCTCAACAGAGCAGTATGGGGATAGAAATAACGCAGAATACGAGTCATTGTAGGCAAATGTTCTTTTTATCTGGCGTGACGCAAGCAAGCCGCAGTCATTTCCACTGTGATTGTCGGGCCATCAGAGAGCATTGATAACCCTGCCAGGCCTTGGCACTGCCAACAGGTGACAACACTGCCAGCTTCGTTGGCACCAACATGGCTGCGAAAACCTTCTGACATCCAGAAGGGCACAGATTTGCACTGAATGCACCACTGAATCAACACTACTGATTATCAATTAACATATACAGTTTTGTATCCGACAAAAATGAATCTCTTTGTTTTTTTAGCTTTGAATCAAAACTAACCGTGCCCCATAACATCCGTGTAATTTTTACAGATTTACTTTGGTGTTTCGAAGGCTATTGGTGATTCCACAGTGCAGAAGCATTAGTGGTAAAGCAGGCCAGAGTTGCCAGTGGTAATTACTGAAACCATTAGAATGTATCTGTATGTACGGCATACAGACAGTTACTTTGGCACTGCCTGCCAGTAGGTTTTGGAAATGAGGCCTTGAAGTCACAGAACCTAAAAACAGCTATTGTGTTATTTGTCATATATTGCAAATTCATCTTTGTCTTTCACATGCAGTGTCATTTCTGCTCTGCCGCAACTCCTACTCTTTGTGTATCGTCACCCCACTCTCATGTAAAGCGCTCCTATAGTTACAATAGGCATTAAAAAAACGTTCAAAACAATATTAGATTTTCTAGTGTGCCAAGATCCCTCAAGAAAAAAAAATTGTATAATGACTGAATATCATTGTTGGCTTAGCAATGAGAACTGGCTTTATCTATTGTTGCAGACGGTGACACATCACTTACTGCACGTAGGTGTTGTGATGTCTTCATGCTCACCACTTGCTCTGCTTTAATGGGCATTAATAAGATTATTTGGATTACTAATACAAATTAGTCTAGGTGTGTGAATACAAACAGCATGGGGTAAGGCTGCCAGTTCAGACGTTGAGCTTATTGCGTGTGTCTACGAGAAAAACACATGCATGGACTGCACCATAAAGGCTTTAACAATTATAATATTTGTCTGGGATGTGTCAAAACATGTCTGTGTTATTAGTATGTACACGGATGTACTACTCCATCAGATAAAAGATGATCGCTGCTGCATACAGAAGTACGCAATACATCGGTTCTCTACGTGTACTTGAGAAACCCTTTAGTGTGTCAACATGAACAGCGTTGGTGGAAAATTACACAACGGATGAATTCCAAACACTCTTTCTTCAACGGAGGTTTAGGGGAATGTTGTTCATAAGCAGCCGTGCACACTGGTGGTTTAGAATGCACATCTGGCTCCTGTGAACATAATTGCTAAAGTGGTGCATAGACATTGATATAAAACCGAATGCAAGATAATCTATAACTACAACTAATATCATCAGCAAATTTAATTTAATTTGATTTAATAGCCACTCATATATTAAGTGCACCCTTTCGATTGAAAATTTAAAACTGAATATTACTTTTGGGATATGTCAGGACTAGGTTGTAGAGTTCAAGCAGAGGAGGAGAGAGCACAAGATAATGAAATGAACTTTTTTTAAAGTCTCCCCTCTAAGTACTTAATTATTTTATAATCGCATGAGGTCAACAGAAATAGACGTGGACCAGAGGACTCTGCCCCAGGTCTGCTGACGGGAAGGCCTCACCCCGTTTCTCCTCACCAGGGCCTATGTGTTCACCATGGCAGCCGCATCAAAGGCCAAACAAACGAAACCCGCCGTTGATTTTCTCATTGTTGCACACGAGACTGTTTGCGTTGCAGATCGGAACTCTTGACGCCCACTGTGGTGGGTACTGTATACAACTCACTCCCACGCCGTAAGCGCACACGTACATTCGGAGGTATAGCAGCTCCGCCGAAACAAAGGTGCTAACATACACAAAGCCACACGTCTACAGACTTTTCCCACCCGAGAAAAAAAAAAAAACGCAGAGAGTCTCAGGCCTTTATCTCGAGGCCCCAACTCACCGGGTCAAGGCGGGCTGGCCCTAGCTGACACTACCTGGGAACGGCCTGCCATCAGCAGCCAAAGTGGTGCAATTGAAGACAAACAGAGTGATTAACACGCGGGCCGAGGCCGGGCCACTTTGGGCCTGCCCACAGGAATCTGTATTAATGATTCAAAACCAATTACTGTGTCTCCCGGGACGTTGAGAGGGCCCTTTATCGGATCCGTGCTTGTTTGTCCCGTTCCACGCCTTGATTGAATTATAAAACAAATTAGTCATAGAACAATCCACTGAGCATCAGTGGCAGGACCCTTTTGGAAATGACTTTTCTGTCACTGGTTGCAGAGGCCAGTCATCACATGACTGAAAAATTAGAATTCTAATTTCTGTCTCGTGGATCGCAACGAATCACCAATTAATAGTTAGAGAGATTGGATGGGTGTGTGGGTGTGCGTGTGTGTGCGTGTGTGTGTGAGAAAGAGAAAGCTTTGAGAAGATGGACAAACTGAAGATGCCTTTGTCCAATGTTTGCTGTGAATTCAAGTTATGAGAAGCCACTGAAGTTACTGGGCAGTTTTTGAAGGAGTTAGGTCAAATACGATAGATTTGCGGATGGTGCGATTTTCCTCAATACCCTCGTAATGTGGATGGAGTCATATACACTGAGAAGCACACAAATTACGCCTGGGCGGGGGTGGGGGAGGGTGGTTTGCTCTGGAAAAAAAGGTGCAGAATTAAGGACGCAGTTTTATCTACATGTTTTTCTGAGCACATTTAATCCCTTGTCAAAGGATGGATCATTCATCCACCAATGAACAAAGCATTTGATAAGGTAAGGGGTGTGTGTGTGTGTGTGTGTGTGTGTGTTGGTGTGTGCGTGTAATACTGTATCTATTTAAATTGTTTCATCTGAGTATGTGGGTGGGTATTAACAACCTGATCTTAGCAGGATGCGCTTTCCTCTAAATCATTTTTCTGTTGCATTATATGAACAAAAGATTCAGCTAAACCTACACACTGATTGGATAATGACAAGCATAGAAAATAAAAAACAATGGCATTTTTTCAAGAAATCTAAATGTACATAGGGGCCTGAAATAATTCAATTTGAATCATAAATAAAGTTAAAGGTATCAGCATACATGTATTTCAAATTGTATTTGTTATGGTACCATGAAAATATCCCCCCTAAAAAACGACGTTCTAATGTTAGGAGAATGTCATTTTTCCAAAGCGTGACAGAATCGACGTGACGGACTTTGGTTATTTATCTCTCCAGGAGGAGGACACGCCAAACCATTCTGCGAATGGACCTGATTGTGTGGACAAAATAAAACCACACAAAACAATGCAAAGCTTTTATCGCTAAGCCAGGGAATTTGGATCAACAGTATGGTAAGTATATGCCAGAATAAATGCTGTTCAACATGATGGGGCAACATAGCCTTTTCTGAAGAACTTTCCAGATAATGACAAGATGATCTGCAAGCTGCAACTTTGCAATCGCACACCAGCGCAACTTTGCACTCAGGGTGGTATGTTGGTAATTGTTAGGGGGGCCTTTTTTCTTTCTTTTTTCTTTTTTTTTTTACATTTTTGACATTGAGCCCTGGAATGCACAAACAATCCCCATTAACACACCATGTATTTATTTCTCCAAACTAGTTGTGGCATGCCAGCCGAAAAAAGGTCTGGTAATCATTGTTACCCTTTCTTCTCTATTAGCACTCATAACAGAGTTTTTTTTTTCTTGTAGGGGGAGGTGGAATCCCCAAAGAGCCACACATTAAAATACGAGACAGCCCTCTTATTTACTGGCGACAGTCTAATAAATGCATTTGCTGGCAGCTAAACAGGTATTTACTCTGCTCCCTACCACAGGTATAATTTCACTGTTTGCTGAGCTGATATTTTGCTTTTGTGTTAATTATCAAGGTGGTAGGGAAGAGGATGAATGGTTTTAGCCTAGATATCAGTTTTGGAAAAGTAAGGCACAACCCAACTAAGATCTACAACAAGTACTTGGCGGTATGCGCGTTTATTAAGGCACTTCTTCGTTGGAGGTAGACCCTCCCTTTGAAATCTGTTAAACACAAACACAAAGTCATCACCTATGAGCTGTGATTGCTGAGAGGTTCTACAGTTTAAAAAAAGCAGCAACTGTCTGTCTTTAGTGTTTTTCACCTACCCCTTAGAGATATATACTGCATAATTCAGGTTTAGGCGTTTGTTCACTCATGGCAGAGGAAATAAGGCCAAAGCCCCATTTTCAAGTTATCTTTGCACCTGGCTCCTTCTGTAAGTGAAAGGAGCAACCAGTGTTAAGCTGAGCCTGCTACGCCTCCAGTCACATGGTGTCTTTTACCGTTTGCGCGAGCGACCTGACAAATGAAGTGCCAATTAAGGGAGATGTGATGCAAAAGTGCCACCAGGATCACAAGGGTACGGAAAGGAGAAGAGAGCAAATAAAAAAGGCTGGCGAAGAACTGATCATATAGGCGTGTTTCTTACTGTTCCCCAACACCATTTCCTGCAATTAGAGCAACAATAATGTCACAATGAAAAAAATACTTTCAGTTTGATGCAAAGAAAAGGTAACCTGCTGACTAAAAACTCAATCTGGTGTTTCTGCTTGTTGAAGGTTAATGTGCCTTTACAGATTTCTCCTCGGTATGGCTACTAAAGCATGCGGATATGTTTTTGTAAAGAGGGGCACACAGATTAAACAAGTGATCCTGATGATTTAAAAGGATTCACCTGTTAAAAGCCTTCACACTGTTTCAGTTTGTGCTACATGCTCTCTGTACAGTGGCACTGTTCTCACCAACTGAGTAGAGTTCCCATCAAATAAAGTTTTGGAAACGGTGTGCTTCTGTTTCACTTTCCAAATCATGAGGCACTAATACTGATGTTAATGAATCTGTGAGCAGAAAGTACAACCGAGAGGTCTCGTCAGTCCTCCCCCAACGCTTGGCCTTTCATCTAGTGTGGAGCTTACAAGAAGTGACACTTGCAGTCAGAGACAGGAAAAGGGCTGCTTGACATTGTGCTACGCGGCACTGACCTGATAAACCACAAGATCTCGAGTAGAGAGAGATTCAGAGATACAACCCCCTTGTTATTATGACATAACCTATTTTATTATGTAGCTCAGGTGCCATGTTGACCTCATAAATGCATGTGAAACATGGATTTGAATAGGATATCAGCATGACAGTTTGCAACTGTGTGCTCTGATGATTAATTATGCACTTTGTATGTGTGTTTAATCAAGCTTTCTAATTATTTTTAAATAAAATACTAGTTTTTCATTCCCTTTTCATAAAAAAAGGAAACCCGAAAAGATGTTCATACCATAGCCGATAAAAGGTTATGGCTGCTTGGAGCATAAAAAACATATTTATTTGTCTTATTAGTCATGTAGGTTTATTTCAGCTTTGGAAGAAACTGTGCGGCTATTCTATACAACTTAACTAATTTCGTGGGGCATTGGCTATTGGGGAAAAAAAACAAGATCATAGGCCTATCTGTAATCTATAATCATACGTGATCGGTATGTGTTCCCATCTTTCTCTCTCTCACTCTCTCTCTCTCTCTCACACGCTCACACACACACACACACACACACACACACACACACACACACACACACACACACACACACGCACACACACACACACACACACACACACACACGCACCCACTCCTACTCTATCTAAAACACTTAATCACATACAAAACCTCAGACCAGCCTTTTCACTACCATCACCTTGTGTAATATGTGGCTTAGTACATAACTGTGAAATTGTTTTAAAATCTGAGTTAGTCTCCACATGTATTGCAATCTAAATATTAGACTATGCTTTGTGAAACAAAATAGGGCCTTTTTCAAATTCGATAAACCTTCTAATTTTTTGAAAAACTTAAATGGATACAGTCAACTTTTTTAGCGTGATGTATTGGGAAGCAAGTTATTTATAAATGGGGTATCAATAAAGTGACTTGGCCTAAATATTGCACATTTATATTAATTTTCCCTGCATACAAGAAATATCTTAGGTAGTGACAGAAAAAGATTTGAAAGCTCGGAGTTTAAATAATACATTACATGCTACGCGCAAATAACCCAATTAATGACACCAGATAATTCAGGATAAACCCCATTTTCTCTATAGCACTTTGCTTATTCACTGGGTTCCAAGACCAATTGCAAGAGATAAGCCTGCTCAAAACCGGTCCAAAGGTGATGGACGGTTAGTGCGCGTATTCCTTAATTGTAGGCAGTTTACCATGAAAACCAAGGTTTTTTTTTTACCAATAGTTATGTTGCAAATATCAAGTTGATCAGTTGGTTTACATATTGACTTGCAGCATGCGGATGTAGGTTGTTTTGATTTTAATATAGTAATTTTACCCAAAAAGTATTTATCTTCCAAATGCAGCTGTTATCTGCATTTGTATCTGAAAGATTATTAGAAGACTTTTTAAAATAAATCAACAAATAGCAGGTAATGCACAAATAAATACCTGAAAATATAAAGGCTCATACCTTCAAAGTTAGCAGTCACTCGGCAACCTCTTGCTTTCCATCAAAAGTTGAAAAATCTCGAAGACTGCTACACCTTGAGCGATCCAGAACTGTGCGGGGAAAGTCCTACTGGTGAGAGAGTTGTTAAAAGCTCCCTTTCGGAGACTGTAAAAGCTGAACTTCTGAATTGCTTGCAAGATAGCAAAATGCGATCAACGTGTGCTGTAAGAGAAGGGTTGAGGAGAGTAGCGGCATGAGAGGAGGGTTTCTTTGAGAGGGTGGCAGGTAAACGAACCGCCCCTCCCCGTTTCTGATGCTCAAATCGATGATTTGCCAGCTGTGGCGCAGCTTGTCTCGTGCCCCACTTTGGTTTTTAAAAACGCTCTTCTCCCTGGGCGCTCTCCAGGGAGCTCTATACGCGGGAAGAGGAGAGAGAAGCTGACTGCCAGGAGAGTGTTCGCACTCATCCATTTTCATATTTACATGCCACATGTTTGCATGTCAAGAAAAAAGTCTAGCATAATAAAGCATTGCTTGTAAGGTGAGTTTGCTATTAAGGCTACAAAGAGGACTTTTATTTTAACAATGGATTATGGAGAGCTGCCAATTACATTCTACCCACACCTGAGATTAATTTGAAATAGCCACATTAAGCCATAGATGCGGGAGTAAATGACCAAAAACTTGCGTGCATCCTCTACATATGTTATACAAATTTTTTAAATATGACAGGTGCTAACCGGAGAGGTGATGCAGGCATAGGTGAGTTGCACCGCAAGGTAGAGGTGAACTTATCTTCGGCCAATTTCGTATTTTTTTTTTATTAAGCAATTTTTTCAGACCAAATTATTTATTAGACTTTTGCAGAAAAACCCAGAACATGGGAAGCACGTTGAAAATAAAGGATTAATTGTGATCTGTTAGTATGCCTATTCATTATAATTAACTCAAGTTAAAGGTTAACTTATAATCAGCAAAATTCAGACAGACCTGTTCTTGACTCAAAATAAAATTAACTTTAAGGTTTCAATGTATATATTGTAGAGTAATTGTAGAATGTATTCTATTTTTACACTGATATGTTTAAACTGAATGTTTAAAATTAATTTTCTTTATTTAAATTGTGTTTTCTAATTGACATAAGAAGGTGAAGTGAAAAAACGTGTGGATTTGAAAGGATGGAAATAGTTTGTAATATTGAAGCTCCACATTATGTCTGTCAGCTGCGGCATGAATACATTTGTAGGCCCGGTATTTCATTTGCTTTTAGATATTGTTCAAGAACAGCCTTCTTAAATATATATACATTATTTAGATTAGGAGTCAACTTCAGATATAGACCTATCACCTATGTTTGCTATAAAATCAAATATAAATAGACTTTACCGGCTTAGGTTAAATACTACACAAATATGATGTTTGTTTTTTACTTAGCTTTGTTTGTAATTGATCTAGGAATTGATAAAGGCTTCTGCTCATTTTCCTTTGACATAGTTCAATAAAACACGACTTTGGGACGATTTAAACAAATATTTCATATTAAATATTCTCTCTCTCTTTCTCTCTCTCTCTCTATCTGTCTCTTTCTCTCTCTCTCTGTATATAGAAAGTTCGCCTACACGTAATTGATTGACAGTTTGCATTATATACACGGTGCACAAGCAGGTGTGCCACAAGTAGGTTTATCTTGACATATGAAATTGCCACGGTAACACTCAAAGAAACGGATCCCTTTACACAAATTAAATTGTCTTTTCGATTAGAATGTCAAGAACATTTGCTTGTGTTGAGTCAATCAACTGTAAAACCGATTGATAAGAAAGCTTTCGAATAAGGCAACATATTTAAAAACCTTTTTATGCCAATACTATTTACTGCACGCTCATTGAAGATTTAAATTGATTGACAACTGAAAGTAAACAGAATTAAATAATATGTTTAATCATTAGAGATACCACAAATTTCAGCATTAATTGTCCAACAATTTCACAGTTTGAAACATGGGCAATTGGACCAGTTTATAACTGATGTTTTCACTTTGACCACTAGGGGGACTACAAGAGGTCTATGATTTTACTTAACAAGTGGCTGCGTTTGTTAAGGCGTTATTTTGGTTTCCTCCTCCCGAAAGTATATATTTTAGGATTTACCTTGTATTTGAAATATGTCTAAACGTATACACATTCTTACCTCTGAATATAGAAATGAGCACACCTCTGTGTGCATTTTTGAGGGACAGTGAATACAATATAATTATAAATCTAGATAGGACAGAAGAAAAGTAATGGGGTAGCAAATACATGAAAGTGAACTTAAATGAAGGCGTCTGTTGGGTTCATAAAACATTTAATAGTCTATCCTTCTTTCATAAGACAAGAAACAGCATTTTAGTTTTTAAATTACAAGGATTCAGCACCCCAGAATTAATGTTTCCAACCAACAACTTAGTGGAAAAATTACCTTTCCATCCAATGAGAATGCTTTAATTACAGACCACTGACTACTGTGGGCAATTTGTCCAAGAAATATACCTGTGAGCTACGACACAAACGTCTCGTCTAAATATGTAATGTTTTGTACATTGTTATGTGTTTTTTAGATACAGTTTGCTCATTATATTTGTTACAAATTTTGTAGTTGCAATCCTACCAGTGTTTCACATGAATCCCACAAAGAAATGTTCACATGCATTTATCATTTTCAGTTCTGGTTATTATGAGTTTACAGGGGTGAGTTCCTTCATTTGTCATTTTGCAGCAACCTTTCTTATTCAATGTTTCCATCAAGTTTGTTTTGGTGGATATGACTGAACGTGTTAAACACTGTAAAACATGGCCACAGCTCTGGTAAAGTCCTTAAAATAAGAACCATTCTGAATTATCAGAGGACCCAAAACTCAAAAGGTGTGCATGACCTAGAGTGTAACATGTGTTCACTGCAGCACACAGGACCCTAACATGAGACGGGCATTGTACTTGCCTATTTTTTATGGATTTTTCATTCATAGAATTAACAAGGAGGCCACCCTGTCAATGATATGGCAGAAAAATGTAGAATCATGTATTCCTAATTAATACATTGTGTTGATGTTACTTTTAGTGACATTAAAGTTTAAAATTCCACACAGCCAACATAGTTACGATCAAATGTTGTCTAACTAACTCAAGTAGCTTTATCCAGCATGTTGACTTCTCTCTACCAGATTCAAAGGGGTAATGTTACAATTTATGTTTTTTAAATATGATAAATGTGTAAAGAGTGCGAGTGAATGCAGTACTCAAGTGCAGAGAAGTATTTTTCTTTCCAGGTGAATAACCGTTATAGACTTTACTTCAATTCATTATGCTCTAATACGACATAGATGTAAAAAGGAAACAAAGAGAAACCAACCAGCTAGGCTTACATGTGGAAAAGGACTATCAGGTGAAAACATTAAGGTTGATGAGGGGTTCTTCATCTTACTGCTCGGCTGTGCCATGGTGGTATGCACAGACGACCCTTTAGGCATGTGACAGGATACATTTTCCTCAGCACATTACATGACCAACAATCCTGCTAAGAAGCTTCCGCTTCTCCCCCATGAGTGGCAGGAGACTGCCAGACCATCTTTCCGGGACCCTCCCTGCAACTTCTGACAGTCTGACTCTGGGGAACTTGATCCCTCAACATACCCCTGGGTCACCCGTAGAACCGAATGACATGAGGTATGATCAGGCTAGCTCTCTCAGATGCTGATGGCAATGAGCTGTGGAAACATGCAAGCGCTTACAGAGAATTGATCCACTTTGATGACAGAATTCCCATGGGAAAGATAGGACCAGAGTTGAGATGGAACATGTGAATGCTAAAGAACACCCGCAATCCTGGTGTGTACCATCTTTTCTGGGAGCAGACTGTGGGAGCGGCTACAAAATCCGCAACTTAATTAGGTATGGTTGGCGACTACTGTCTTTGTTGAAAGATTGATGATTAAGTCAGGTGAGAGGAATGTCCTCTTTCCAGGACTCTGAAGCGAACCACTACCCGAAAAAACAGAAAACCTGCTGGAACCCCTTCTGTAGTGGTGTTGTTGTTGAAGGCCTTCCTAACCAAGTCATCCACAGATATGGGGATGTGCAAAGCAGTGACAATGGACGGAGCTTTGCAGAGGGTTTTAAACATGTTTTGAGCTAATTTATAGTACATGGACATCCAATAACTAACTTGGCACAACGGTTCTGTCTTTAAAAATAATTGGAATACCTTTAATAGTACATTGATTGAAAAACAAGAATCTGAGTTAATAACGTATCATTACGTTATTAATGAAAATAAAAATGCGGTTCAGATCAGTCCTCTTGCGATTCCAATATTTAACACTCATTTTGTCTGCCACTGAGTACTGTCTCCTGTGAAATGGTGATGAATTATGATATGGCACAAGGAAGTACGTCACTTAATCAGGAAGAGATGCCCACACTTGCAGCATAGTCGTTCAACGGGCTAGTGACATGTAGTGACCGTGAACATCCTGCTTGTGTTCTCAGCAATGGTTAGGCAAAAATAATTACTCCAAATTGTGTGGCCACCAAAATCAGATCCTAAAGGGAATTGCCTCTTTCAGCTTTAAATTAAACAATATCCGTAATGTATGCTTTGATACAAAGAAGTCACAATTTAGCCAAAGTTCTAGGAAATGGTAGGCTGATCCACAGTCTATGACGGCCATGGGAGAAAAGCTGATGTGACGAGGGGAGTTGCTGGTGTCCATAGTCGAGATGGGAAGCACTTGGGGAGAACCACAGTCAATATCACCAGGATATGCCCTAGTCCTGTAGAGCTTTGTTAGTACAGTGGTTCGTGTCTGTTAGTATCCTGGAAAGTGGTGACCCAGTGGATGGGACTGCTACCTAGTGACTAAAAGCGCCACCACTGTTGTCCTTGTCCTTGAGCAAGGCACTTAAACCCAAGTTCCTGCAAGGGGAATGTCCCTACAATAATTTAAGTCTCTTTGGATAAAAGCATCAGCTAAATGACAATACATTTTTAATAAATGTTATCATATGTGGGGATATTCAACCGTTGTCTGGTAGAGTTGATCTGGGGCATAGTTTAGTTTAGTTCCATGACTATTTAGGGAGTGCGAAAGGAGGGAGGACCGAAGTGCAGAGAGTTAGGTGTCATCAGGTGAGTTGTAAAAGAAATCTAATTCTTAAACAGATTTGGTGAAGAAACATAATTGGCTTTATTTCAATTTGTTACTGTCTGATATAACACAGGTTCAATAGTTAAACAAAGGAAACCAAACAGTGAGGCGTAAATAGCAAACAAAACCAGCAGGTGAAAACAATAAGGGTGATTAGAGGTGCCTCAGCCAACTGCTCAGATGAGCCCTGGCAACAGGTGCAGGTGTTACCCATGTAATAATATGTCCCCCTGTAATCAAATTGTTGTAAAAAAACTCAACTTATCGTTCAACTAAAACCAGGAAGATTATGATTTGGTTAAAATCAATTAAGAAATCATAGAAAAATATTTTTAAAACAAGGATAAACAATTTAAAAAAAAAAAAATCATATTTTGTTCTACCCCTGGAAAATGATTGGATTTATTCGTTTTGGTTGTCAAAATGTAGGGGAGAGTGGGTAAGGTTGTGACATTTTTTGCCTTAGCATCTGTAACTATTTTAGCTAGAGGTCTCAAACCTTTGTACAAAGTTACCGGTGTAGATTGTAACACATGCTGGGGTAAGTTAACAAGAAG
>JAVQJS010083161.1:0-16398 GCA_036024795.1 Galaxias rostratus | reverse complement strand
AGCAGACTGCAGAAATTAGCAGATTGGCTACTTGTAGACAGTTCAAAATATAATAAACAATACAAGATCATCATCATAATGATAAATGAAATATATGCTAAAATATAGGACTTTGTTGGGTAGAGAGCTTTGACTTATGCAAGATCAATAAGGGACTTCATTTTCAAAAGAAAATGTAAACTTGAAAATACAAATTCAATTCCACCAAGCATTATTACTTTCCACATCGGTATGAGTTATTTGAGACAAAATGTAAGTGAAAATGCAATCAATCCATTTGTATTTTTAAAGGCTCCAATGGGCACATTTTAAAAGTCTTTCCCCACCATACTGTGGACAATATTCCAATGTTAATTCAAACTTGAAATATTAATATTAATATGGCAATATTATTATTTGTCTAATTTTAGAATGCGTTTGTTAATCAATTTACATTTACATCTAACATGAATGTGCTATTTATATACAATATATTCACTTCTTTTAAGTTGTAGTGTGTGTAGATTAGTGTGTGTTTTGGGATATTATAAACATACTTCAATGACCAGAGCAAGATCATTTGCACATTCATAGTACACATTTTATAATATGAAAGGAATAACAGCTTTTCTAAACTTGGGGTACTCATCAAATTTTTCCATGTAATACCTGAAAAAAAGTAAACAGTCATTAGTTTATTATTTATATTGGAACTTGAAAAAAGCAAAGCAACCCCGTGTTCACACTTGAGCTGAAAGCGCAAATTTCCATTGAAAAACACTGATGCACCGCTTTTATTTCATGTACTTTCAATCAGCAATTGAATGCAAACATTGGTGGCAAAATCTAAAAGCTAGATTCATAAAAAAAAGAAACGAAAATAAAAAAGCAAATGGGTTAGCTGGAGGAGAGGGGAAAGTACACAGAAATACCTCCATATGCTTACTTTTCTTGAGCCCTTTTTATTAGGCACAAAAACCACATCTCATTTCCTAGAGTCGGGTGGACAAGGACCACCACAGAAAATGAAAGCACTCTCAGCTATTTGAGTATAGGGAGGAAGAAGATCTAGGTGAGGAAGACAGTAAGCAGGGAGCGTTTATAGTCTGTACTAATGTGCCCGACAGTGAAATAAATGCTGTTTTCACACAGCCAAAGCGGAAACGGCATGTTGATGTTAACCCCGTCCAGGCCCCATTACAGATTGCAAACCTAAGCCAGGCCCCAGCACAGGTTGTAAACCCAAGCTAGGCTCCTGCACAGGTTGTAAACCCAAGGCGGGCCCCAGCACAGATTGCCAACCATAACCAGGCCCCTGCGCATTGCCATGAGTAACCAGGCATGGGACAACCGGTAGTTAAAACAGCAATCGACGTGTTTGAAAGGATGGGCTATATGTTTAGAAGGTTTGGTTTTCAATCCTTCAACCGATTTGTCTAACAAACAGAAGGTGGGGAATTCATCAAACCATGCGCCATAACTAGTGGAATCTAAAACGCTAATGTGTGAACACGGGGTAAGAGGCCGTGTCCGCTGAACACGTTTTTCAACTCCCTGCGCCTCTTCCTATTCATTACTAATTTGACGATGCTAGCATCTCTTCAAGCAACTTTTTTTCCATTTTGGGTTTAGTGCTCAAGTGGAAAATAGTTTAACTTTTGACCGAGTTACTCGTGCTCTTCAATGTCAACTTTTTGACAGCTAAAAAATCAAAATCGAATAAAGGGGGAACTAAAAATAAAAAGGCATAAACAAATGCTGCCATTTAATAAAAGGTATTTAGCGAACCGATTTCCAAAAGGTGTACAATTACAAATTAAAAGGGTGCTCTTCAGTTTAATCAGTTATATATTTGTAACATAATCAAATGAATCAGAAGTTATAAACATTCAAAGAATTCTGCTCTTTGTAAGGCCTAAAAAGTTGTGACTCTGGCCAGCTGTTAAAAAGTTATCTTGACAAAAGCCACGTTTTGGCAATTGTTGAACTATTTTTAAACTTAAAACTTAAGCTCAAAAAGACGTGAGGTGCACGCTTTGAAAAAGCAATACGCCAGGCGTGTCTTCACATTAGTAATGAATGGGGAAGAGGTGCAGGAAGATGAAAAACTCATTCAGTGGACACAGCCCCTTAGTGGAAGATAAGATTAGTGTATCAGTAGAAAAAAATATATAACCTGTGGTGGTAATAAGCCCGCGGGCCAATTGAGCACATGGTAAAAAAGGCAAAGGCAAACGTTGGCAGGGACCATGTAGCAATGGCATACCCATACCATTCTAGGATCTCCCCGAAGAAATTTGCCCCAGACACATACTCAAACATTCCCCCTGTGAAAACAACATATTATTTTACTAACCTTTAATAGAAGGTAAAGATTTAAATGATAGTACTTGTTATAGACAGAGGCAAAGTGTGCTGTGAGAAAACTTTCACCTAAACGAAGTAAAATATGTTATGGGCCTGAGTGATAAACATACCTTTAGGAATTCGGTATGTGATTTCTCCAGGTTTTCTCAAGCTACGAAGAATATGGTCACTGTGTATATTAATGGCCATTCCAAGATAAAAAAAAAGTAAACCTTGGAAGAATTGAGATTATGTTGGGAATGTTAAAAGCCAGTAAGATGCTTCCATAAAGTATCCACAATGTACAACACAACTGGTTTTGTTTGTTATTAATGTAAAACAAAGTAGGCTTTCTAGGGGCAACTGAATATGGTTCTAACACGTTTTGCATTTCTCTCACATTACTGTTTGAATAGTTTTTTTTTTTACCCTTAGACCAATCAAATGTGTTTAATATTAAACTTACATCAGTCTACAAATGACCCATATAATCAAAAGATGATTTTATGTGACAGTTTGTTCACAATCTTTATTTGAATGATTTAATGATTATTTGAAGATTCAGTTTGAATATTCAAAGAATTTGCTCCGCCCCCCCCCTCCCTGCGACCCTGCATAGGGTAAGTGGTACTGCTAATGGATGGATGCAGAGATGCCACCCTACTTTTACTAATTTGTATTATAGCAGGAGTATGAACAAAATGCAAGATAATAGATGTTCAGGTGCAATGTAATGATGTAACTAAATCAATATAGTTGTCCAATCTTGTAGTAAAAACCCACTCACCAAATGCCAGACGAATGTCAGTCAACCATGTGTCATTGTATGTAGCACAGTGGAGCAAGTAATGCCCCTGAAGGAAACCGTTGCAGGAGCAAAAACCGAATGCAGAGAGGACTATATAGATCGGGGAAGAACGGCCTCTTGTTAACGCGCTGTAAATAAATGTCCTGAAAAAAAAAACATTATTAAAAGTTGAATGTGTAACCTCTATAAAAAGTCACCTGGTTTACATAAAAATGCTTGTAATAATCATTCTAAAGAAAGATGTTCCAATCAAGACACGCCATCATCCTCATAGATAAACATGACTTGTTTATCTAACTTGTTTAAACTGTATTGTTTTTGTGGTAAAACTAATGCTACTGCTCTTGGTCAGGCACAAAGTCGCCCAAGCATATTCCATATGTTTGAAGAGTCCTACATCTCACTCCTGCCTAAAATAAGCCATGGCAATCAGTTCTGTTACTTTCTGCCTACCAAACATGTGCAATGGCTCATGACAAATGGATTGCTCATAATGAGTGATTCTAACAGGTCATGCACAATAAATAAATTATACTTCAACGAAACCCCTCAAGTCTGTAAAATTTACATTTTGTACTTGGCTTTACATTTAGTTTATTGTTTTTTTATTTTTCATATGCCTTGTGTTACTTTGCCATCATGTGTCCTCTAGACTTCAGCGGGGAGAACTCTGGCACAAAGCTTAGAGGGAAATAACTGTTTAAACAGTTTTTTATTTCCCTCTAAGCTTTGATATCTCATTTGCTTGTTTGAACCAAAACCACCACATTAGTTGAAAACTAAAGTTAACATATACCTCACACGCTGACATATCTTAAAAATACATTTTTAAGATGAAATTTTTAATTATTAAACAAAAATGCTCAGACATAAGGTGCCCAATATATGAGGGCTCTGGGACTTGTATTTAGCTTTTAAAAAATCTAAGGAAACCCGTCTATTGCCAACCAATCAGGAGAGCTTTTGCAAGGGGTATGGCTATCTGCTTGTCAATTACATTGCATGTACCCTCCAAAAAATACATACAGCATCAAACAATTTGTGTTGTTGACAAAGTAGCAGCTGTGTTAACTAGTACTTGGAAGGTGGCGGAAGTTAGCAAACTGGGCCCACATTATCTTTTAGGCGACCTGTCTAGGGTTTGCCTCTCGCCCAATGTCGGCAGGGATAGGCTCCCAGCAATAGAAGCTGCCTCAGGGGGAGCATTCTCAGTCTAGACACTGGGAATGTGCCAAAAGAAAGGAAAGCTCAATCATTCTCTCTATTATTTCACATTCATAAAATTTGATTGTGATTTTAACTGACCTAAATCAGAGAATGTTTATCGGGAATAGATATCAGGAATTGTGAATAATATCGTTTCAATGTTTTTTGGCCATGATGTATGGAAACCTCAAATTTGCTTTAT
This sequence comes from Galaxias rostratus, assembly GCA_036024795.1. Taxonomy (NCBI): domain Eukaryota; kingdom Metazoa; phylum Chordata; class Actinopteri; order Galaxiiformes; family Galaxiidae; genus Galaxias; species Galaxias rostratus. The sequence goes on along the minus strand of JAVQJS010083161.1, from coordinate 11,857 downwards.
GTCTATTCATCAACTTTAATGCATGTTTGCATGCTTTACATATTACAGTTGATGAATAGACATAAAGCAAATTTAAGTCAGAAGAATTTAAGTAACAGTGCACAGTACCTTTGAAAGTAATGTAAACAGAAGGTCCAGAGAAGCAACTGTTTACCCAGGTTCGATTGGGAGTCGGTAGTAAGTAATAGGAGCACAGGGACAAGGAAAGACGGCAACTCCTGGAGGAACCAAGCAAGCTTAGCTGGGCAGGTCACACCCCCTGGAGCTCTGGTATCCACATACCGTCCATATGGTGTTTGTATCTTGGTCTGCCTGAGGAAATAAGCCACTGCACCAACAATAAAACCCCAACTAAGGTATTGTATTACATCCTCTTTGCATTCCAATCCTGCATATTCCATGTCTTCCTGGTATACTCTTGAACTTTTGACTACTTATCATCTGCATGTCAAAATGGTTAACACCGTGTGTTTTCCATTCCACATTGTCTGTGTGTGAGTAAAAGGCAAAACCTTTATACTCCACCCCTTCAACAAGAGTTTCACTGTCCTCAGTCACAGTTGTAATATGACAACATGGTTATAAATACCCCCACCCCCACCACCAACCACACACATGTTAGAGCAGGCATGGGCAATTTTTTTTCATTGAGGGTCACGTTACAAAATACTTTTGCCTTTGCAGGCCAGAGTATTACAGGATTATTAAGGATTATTCAGCATGCATATTACTGTGTTGACAGATTTATCTGCAGTAAATTACATCAAAATATGCTACGTATTTAACTTTAAGTAATGTTGTTTATGCACAGACAAAAACCACATCCATGTTATCCTTTTGGTAGGTAATTTTAATTATTAAACCTTCAATGAACTGCATTGAGGAGGCATAACATCTTAGCTTTCCCTGAAAGATTTGGAATAGGTCACCCATGCTCAACTTATTTCCTATCCTGAGTACTGCATCTCCCTGTACACTGGAATAAGACAGTTATCTTTGTCCGACTTAAAGCTGGTCCAAAACGTTGCAGTCATGATTTTGACGGGATCCAAAAAGAGAGACCGTGTTTCCCCTATCTTGGCCTCCCTACACTGGCTTTGCTATAGAATTGATTTCAAGATCCTGCTATTTGTCTACATTTGACTATCTATAATCTGCATGTCAAAATGGTCAACACCATGTTGTTTCCATTCCACATTTTCTGTGTGTTAGTAACAGGCAAAACATTTATACTTCACCGCTTCAACAAGAGTTCATTGTACTTCAACAGTGCTCATTGTACCGCATTGCAACATTGTAATATGAGCACTTAACTGGTAACTTAATAGTTTAAGCACGAGGGGGGATCATTCTTCGCTGGAATTCATTGTCTGACGAGGCAGACACCTCAAAACATTTTTTTCCTTTAGCCTTTGCATCTCAGTGGTTTTAGCTTGTACTTTGTATGTAAAGGTGTCTCAACTGTTTTTAGTTTTTTGTTGTTATGATATTCTTTATACGGTCTCTGAATGTGTTGTTAATCACTTTGGTCAGCCTCTGCCTGTTTTAAACGTGCTCTATCAATAAATAGGATTTAATTTGACACTTAATACTGCATATGTTACGTTATTATTTTATTTTTTTATTTTATTATTATTTATTAAAAAATGTGTGCTGTATACGTATGAGTGATACATATTCTGCTTTGTCAGGCAGTGAGAATCAGGTCAGTGGCAAAAAATTGTTCAGTGTGCAAAAAAATGCCGACATATTCAATTCAATCAATCAATGCAGCCAGAATATTTAAATATGTTTAAATAAATAAACAAATAAACTGTCATTATTTGCTTCAATATCTGTCAGTTCCCCCTCACTTCATGACGTATGGTAGAGAGAACCCGTTCAGTGCGTCGTGATCCAATCCATTCCACCTGTTTTTATAGAGAACATCACTGAAAATCCAGTCCACGTTTTCCCTGTGACGGTGCTAATTGTCGGTACCTGATGCGTGTGTACTTTTGAAGCGCACAGAGAAAGAGCCGAATAGAAGAGCTATAGGAGAAGAAAGTGAATGGATAGATGAAGAATGGATAAAAGAAGAGCAACTGTTTATCACTGCTGGTAGTAACATTTGGTTAGCTCTAGCCCCCAGCTAACAGCAGAAAGTTTCATGTAAACCAATACATCTCCTGGGGGCTGAGCCGCCCCTGTCCTTAAAACCTAGCGATGTCCCTGATTGAAAGTATAGCTACTAGCCGTTGCCGGTTATATTCAACATATGCATGTAAACGAGTAATATCTTTTTGACATAAATCTGGCGCGAGACTTTTAAACGTTTTAAATCAGAACTTGGCGATTTGACAAACCAAGTATTTTGCGGTGACATGAGACGACGTCAGCCGCCTTTCAACAAGTATTTGTTCACACGCATGCAAACTGTAACAACAACCTTTTTTGGGCGGTGTCCCTGTTAACAGGAGGACCTAGCACTGTGCATGTGAGATAATTGACAGGCCGATAGCCCTTAAGATCAGCTCAGACCATAGATTTGCAACACAGCAAAACGCTTTCAGAACGTCGCAGACAAAAGTTGTAGGGGTCTCAACTGGTAGTTGCAAGGTGGCTGAAGCTGTTGCATGTCGTCGCAGAAGATTTAGGTTGGCAACTCTCCAAGGGCAGTTTTAGAATGTTAGGAAACAGCGGGAGGTTTGTCAAAAGGCATTATTTGTTAGTCCATCTACATGCATACAATGGATTTGTTTTCATTAAAAATATGCTAATCTTTACTAAAATTATATACTCTGCATCATATGGTAGATATGGTGGTGTCGTGCAAAAATGTGTGTGACAGATCACTACCTCAGCAGAGAGTAAGACTGTTTGGGATGGAAAACAATCAAATATCTGACTCCTCTATCTGCTGCTGCATATCCTGATAGGGACACAGCTTCTTGAGCGAGCCAACTGGGTTCTGGTCCTACAGGTCAAAGTTTAAAACATGTTAAAATGGCAATTGTTGAAAAGTAATTGAGTAAAATGTACATAGCTCTTAAATGTACCATACTCACGCGAAGTGGTTTCGCTGATGCATGGGGTACGCTTCTTGTGAGAGGTTTCCCATCCATGGTCTCTAGCTACACTAGCTAGTTCTTGGGCCCAACTGAAGTAATCCTAAATAGAGACAATATCGTGTCTGTTAATATCGTCATGTTTAGCGTTTTTTGTGATGTTTTAGGCCACTCATGTCTAGTCTTGTCTTGCACTTCCTGTTTTAGTCATACTCACAGTTCCTTCTTCTTTCAGACCCAGACTCCTCCCTTTGTGTGATTCTCCCATGGTGATTGTCTAACCCGCCGTTTATTGGTCTCATGTGCTCCCTTCCCTCATGTATCAATTGTCCTCGTCTCTCTTTGTTCTGTGCCAGTTGGTCTTGTTCACCTCAAGAGTCAAGTCCTGAATTTAAACTTCCAAGCCGATTCCAGTCGGTGTTTATACCAATTCCTCCTGATAGTGCATTTGGATCCACTATCAGTCTCAAGGTTCTTACAGAACGAGAGGTTGTTGATTGACTCTGGGGCAGATAATAGTTTTAAGGACTTGACCTTAGCCAGACTGTGCCAGGTTAATGTCTGTACCCCTGACCCTTCTGGTAAAGTCAAGTGCCCTGGATGGGCAATCATTTTTTTAAGTGACCCATCGGACTGAACCCATTCAGGTAACGCTAAATGACACACATACAGAGACCATGCCATTTGATTTATTCGACTCTGTAATACACCGGTTGGTCTTAGATCTTCCGTGGCTGGAAAAGCATATCCCCCATATTGACTGGCGTGAGAGTATGATTAGGGGGTGGGGAGATGATTGTGTGAGTACGAACGTGCCACCATGTTAACATGAATTGAAGGACCAAGAAGACCAAGACTATGCCCCTCCCTCCTAATCGCATGTTTGACTGTGCTATTGACCTGTTGCCTGGCACACACATTCATTATGGGCACCTTTTTTCCATTTACCGGCTTGAGAGAGAGGCCATGGACAACTACATTAGCGCTTATCTGGAGGCAGGCTTAATCCGTCTGGCTGAGAAATGCAATTTCCATGCAGCATTTGTATCTTTTTTGGGATATATCGTATTCGCCAACCATGAGGTCAGTGTCATGGCAAATTGGCAAACCCCAAACAGTAGAAAGAAGGTTCAGGTTCTGGGGTTTGCCAATTTCTTCCGGAACTTCATTCGTAATTTCAGCACAATTGCCTCGCCTTTGCGCGCCCTCAGTTCCTCCAAGGTCCCTTTTCTAGGGATCCCTAGGGCAGAAAAGGCGTTTTAATGTCTCAAAGACAGATTTATCATGGCACTGGTTCTCATGTTCCCGGACCCACAATGGCAGTTTGTGGTAGAGGTCAATGCCTCCAACGGCGGCCTTGGGCAGTGTTGTCCCAGCGGTCATCCAAGAACAACCAGATGCATCCTTGCACCTTTCTGTCACGTAAGTTAACTATGATGTTGGGAACAAGGAATTGTTGGCTGTTAAGGAAGCACTGGAGGAGTGGAAGCATCGGTTGGAGGCGGTGGAACATTAGTTTTTTGTTTGGACAAATCACAAGAATCTGGAATACATCAAGGCAGCAAAGAGACTCAATTCACGCCAAGTTAAAGTTATCCTAAGGCACTGTTCTTTTCATCTTGCTACCAAATTCTGGCAAATTATTGTCTTTCCTGAAATTGTTGGCCTGTATGGTTAATAAATGAATGTCTATCTCCACCGATATATAATCATTAATGTGAAAACCTTTGCAATGCAAAGTTTTATATGGAAACATGCCAATTTTGAGGGTCAAGTTGAAGATGCAGTTTAGTGGTTTTACAATAGTATCAATCACTTTCTTGACAAATATATTTAATTTCAGTCAGGCTACTAGTTCTCCCAATATTAGTTAAATATTCGTATATTTATCTTTTGCATCCATAGTTGTACATCCAAATAATTTTCTATGTAGTCTATGTAAATATTACAGACTTCTAATAAGCATTGTTTTAAGTTAAGGGGCTCGATCGGCTTCCATGCCTGGGGCCCTCAAGAGTCTAGGAGCTCCACTGAGTCTCATAATAATGATACAAATAATGATGATCTAACAATGTGGTTGGTTACATTAGTAGGCCTAATATAAACAGGAATCAAAAACCGTATCGGCATGTATAACGTAACCTCCAGAAAGCTCCAGAATAGTTGTCTAATGCCGTGGCTTTGTCCTTCTAGGTGATCCAGCTGATCGTTGGCACTAACTGAGGACAAAACCTGTCTTGTTTGCATATTTGTGGAGAGGGATTCATACTGTGAAAGGATAATGGCCCAAACACACCTAAAAGCTTTGCAAGAAATACTTGAAAACCAAAGAGGACCCAAGAAGATTATTCATGGGGACAATTGAAAGCCAAGCATTCTGTGACTTAACAATAAGGTCTTTGAGACATTGTCATACCGTGCTGGAATAACATGGGTCATCAGGTTTTTCACAAACTTGTGGACTCCATGCCCCCTTCTGTGTACAATGTAATTTAAGCAAAATGGGGACATACCAAACACTAAGATATTATTTTAAATACACATTTAGAAAGCAACACAACACATTTACAGAAAAAAATGCTGCAAATAGAGACATTCCAACACAAAATGCTGACAACCATGGACTAAAGGATGTGTGGTGTTTCCTGTATTTGCAATGCATTTCTGTAGTGTTTGTTGTTTGTTACTGAAATGCCCTTGGCTGAGGTGGGGTTTAAACCAGGGACCGTGTTGTTATGATGCCACAGTGCTTACCACCATTGTCAATATCTTGTGAGCAATCATTTAACAAACATTCACCCTGGTATTCTAATAACATTAATTTGATTCTGTCGGAGATGGCCAGTGGGGAATTATTGATCACCCTGTCTCTTTGGTGACATAGTAGGCTCAAGTGAAGAAAGGAGGTAACTTGTATGGTGATAGATCTATAATAACATTTCCCTCCAAAGGAACAAATTCATGTAGATCCATACATGCATTAATTTATTGTACTTTCATTTTATTTTTGACCTCACCCTACAAGTCTTTATAGCAGTAATTGACATTACATTCTTGTGTACAATGAAAAAGATGATTATCAGATTCCATAATATTTACAATGCAATATTGTGTGAACCTTGGATGATACCCTACAGAAAATGTACACTACATTTAAGGTATTAAACTTGATGAAAAATTATTACAAAATGTAAATACCACAAAGATCAACGTGTTCAATTTAAACATTTAAGTATGCTATACACCTAAATCTGCAAATATCCTTAAAATTACATTGTAAGATAGATGAATGTCAAAAAGTAAGATGAAATTAAAGAAGTTTCTTGTTCAATGTAGTTTTCAGTAAAAACAATAACTAAAGTATCTACATGTATGTGTTCTGCTTTCATAAGGCACAACTCCACATTAGAAGAAAGCAACAATGTTCAAATGTGACTTGTTCCTCACGTTTGTGTTCTATAATCCATTGTTGAAAAATCAGATTCCAATGCACCAATATTCTGGCAGTGGAGTGATTCAACATTAGCTTTGGAGCTTGTCTATTTGCTTACACCAACAGCAAAAGGGCTGCATTTGTTTTTTGAATAAACAAGATTTAAAAATTTTCTCATTATCAATTTGAATTCCAAGCAGGGTTGCTTCATCAGGCAATTAATTTCTATTTTAAAGGTAAGGGGCCTTTTCTTTTCTCTCCTTGCTATCCTAGTTCGAAGAGCAGTACTGTGCCTTTGCACCTGTGTATGTCAGACAATCAGCAGAATAAAAGCGTGCAAAAATATGAGATAAACCATGGTAAATTTACCTTACGACACAAATGTCAATATAGCACCAATTGTTTTGAAAGAAATACACTACTTTTAGGCTAGATAAAGAATGCCACATGGTATTATGTAATTCCCAAAAAAATCCCGTACATGTCTGATCTATGCATACACTTTAATTGATTCTAGAAAAACACAAGTGCTGTCACAGTTTTCTTCTGTTATGAGTAAAATCACAATAAAGTCTAGTTTATGAATTACAATCATTAGGGACTAGTATGGTGTGAAGTTCAATAGAAAGAAGATCATAAACAGGTGTAGAATTATCTCCACAGAGAGTCATGCAACAAATTTGAAATAAGGATTATCCTCACATTTAACACCAAGGAAACAGCAATGGTGGCAGTTTTGGTTGTTACTAACACAAGTATGAACAAATAGGATAGACAGAGGGTTATATTGTTACACTAATTTATATTTCCATTTATTTAACTTATTTAACTAATATACTACTTGATATTTTCTTCAATCTATCCAGGTGAGACCATGACCATCTCTATGACTAGTTGCGTGCGTTCACATGGTTTCAGTAAGAACGAGTGTAGCTTTGTGTGTTCTACTGGACATACACTTTTTGTTTGTGATATCACTGTATATGACATACATACTGTCTTTGTTCTGGATGTGCATGTTAGAAAGGGTTGATGCGAACTCCGGTGCCCAGCGGAGAGAAGGGGTTGACCTTTGCCCACATCAAGGCATCGTTCAGAGAGATGGCTGATTTACCATCTTCCAAGAAAAACACTGGGCCCTAAACAAAACATAAATAAAGAATGAACCCTATTGCTCTATATGCATACACATATTTAGAGTGTTCACTTTGAAGTCAACTGGTCCAATCCCTTAAACCAGTGCTGAACAAAAACATTGGCTGAAGTTCTGTATCCTGTAATGCACATAAATCCCAAAGACAGAACGATATAAAGAATTCAATTTTATTAAAGTTTGTAGCCATTGGTTTAGCACACGTTTCCGAACAATTTTATTCTGTAGTATATATTTAAATTTAAAACAAGCAAAACAGAATATAAAAAAAAAAAACCTTTTTCAATTGCTTGCAACAAAAAACAATGATAATTGGTACAGTGAATATAAACCACCAGTTCAAAAAGACAGCATCAATTCAAAAGTATTACCATTTCAAAATGTAATTCACACATTATACTTGATTTGTCCTTTAATTTCATCAAATGCATATATTGCACCGGGTCATCAAAAGTTCACAACTTTTGTCAGTGGAGGCACATAAAACGTCACACCCATATATTCAGTTCAAGTTCCTGCCCATTTATTTTGGTCACTTAACATCAAAAGTATCAGAGTTGTTTAGTGTTCAGGTCCAGAGTTAGGGACAATCCACCAACAGGTTATACTAACAATCACTAGTGATATACAATCTTCCAAAACAGTCATTCTCGACGTTCACACTTGTCTACACAGGGCACTCTGATACCACGCCAGTTGGTATGAAGCTCGGATCTTTTTATATCGATAAGTTAATGCTTCTTATGTTCTATTGGAGTTTTTTACTGTTCGTATATGAAAAAGGGATCAGATAATGTTTTTAAATAGAAAACGTCCCCTACACGAAATTCTAGACAATCAAGAGTTCTCATAATAAGCAATTTGTTTAGCATGTTTAGCATCACTTAAGAGAAAAGCATTTTAAAAACATGTATTAGGTATTTTATTCTTATATTTGGTATAGGAATGTATAAACAGCTAGACAGTGAAACTTTTGGTATGTTATGTGTGAGTGACCAAAGCTATAGTTCCTACGGAATTTCATCTAGAGTTAGATATTTAAATACATTATTCTGAATTTGAAAGGTTTCTTTCAAGATATGAATGAGAAATGCTATATTTTGAACACACAACGTGTTGCAAGTTGTCACGGTATTGAGTATTGTATTTTGTCTGTCTACATTTTTTTAAATTAGAACAAGTCTCTGAATTAGGCATCAAAGTGATTGTAAAAAAACCTGTACATTGTTTTTGCTATTTAAATTAATTTACCTACACATACCTGTTATAATCTGTAATTGTGGGTTTTTGGAATAAATGACAGTCTTGGCACAGATACAGACCTGTATTCTGTGTCCGGTGAAGCAGGAGAGCTGGACATCAGAGTGGCTGGGAAGATTGGAACCTGTCACAAAGTCGGGCCCCTCCAGCCCTACAAGGGCTGTAGTTCTGATGCGACTTTGAAGCTCTCTAAACTGTATCTGCTGGGCCTCTGATGGAGGGCTGTCTGGATCCTCGTCTAAAGCCCTACAATTACAACACAACCACACACACTCCGTTGAAGACAAGCACATCCTTATTATTATCTATGGAACTGTGTGCAAGTAAGTTTGTGTGACTTACCCACTCTGTGTACAGGCTCTCCATGCCTCCAGCTCTACAGACAGCTGGTCTATCTGTAGAGGAACAGACACCTCCCGGCGCTTCAAAAGCTGACTAGAGTGAAGGGTGGGAGGACAGAAGTAGCACGTAGGGGAGTTGAATAGTAAGAAACAGTTACTGTTGAGCCTACTGGAGAACTCAATTCCTCGACAAGTCCAGGAACTAAAGTGTCTATTTAATAGCTTCATAATAGGGTTGCACATTTTCACACAAGATTTCCCCCTAAAAGTTTTACTTAAAATTTTGAATTTTTTTTGAAAATGCTGTGTTGTTTTTTAGAAGGAGGTGATTTCGGTGACCCCTACATTTGGCTTAGTGTAATTATTTTACCCAACTGGCCATTGCATATTGATAGCTTTATCAACAATCATACGATTATAGAGAAGTGCGGACATATTTTTCTGATTCAGTGGGAGATCACGCCTGGTGGCAGACAACTTGTATATTGAATATTGAAACTGATATTAACAATATTTTTCTCTCTCCACAGACATTACTATGTGCAATCTGCAGAAAGGTCTTGAAAATATGCTATTACAAAAAAAGGTCTCAGTTTAAAACAGCATTATTAAAAGATTTCTTGCTCAAAAATGCAAGTACAGTGACATATAATATGGTGTCCAAGGGCATCACAAAGCAACAATTTGTTTGACGTGTTATAAATATTTGTAGGAGTTAGTCTAAATTAACGCGTTAAATTGACAGCCCTAATAAATATTTATTTTAGCACATCTTTATTACACTTAAGTATACCTTAATACGACTTTGGTTCATGCCATTTTTAAATAAATAAAATTAGGATATACTAAAATATATCAAAAAGTTTTCCTGTACCCTGTAGTTGGAAAATATTTCGTACAAAATAAGTATACTTTTTTAATGGAAAAGCCATGGGAGTGTGGCCAAATTTCTGTACAGAAGATTCAAAGATTTTGTAAGGACCAAAGATGCTGTGCTCAATGAGTTGTTCGAATAACACATTTCAGATCTTTAATGACACAGTCACAGCCGTAAAATAACCAAGCGGTCCAGGTTTACAAATCCGACCAATCCTATAAATGACGACATGACAGACTTTTTCTGTTGGAGTGGCTTCCACTAAAGAAGATCAACAGATGGCAAACTTACATTTAGAAGACCAAAATAAATACTCCAGTGCATCATAAAAGTTCAGAATTAATATTAACAATGTTCTCAGTTTTAGCAGCACGTCTGAACTGAACACACACACAACCTTTCATTTACCTGGTGTACTCGTAAAGGGCTGGCACAATACTGGAGTACTGTCTTCTAATGGCAAGCAATGCCCCAATGTATCCAGATAAGATCAGCAGCTCACTGCGCTCCCTGCAAATACACACGCACAATTACAAAAACAAATAAAACGTTAATCCAACTAGATAAAGCTAAAGGTGGCTGGTGAACACACCTACAATCTAGAATAATTTGGCGGGAAAATGCTGACTGTGAAATGAAAATGTCACTTTAAAAAATAGTTTTAGGCATACACAATCAAAGAATGTTTGGACACATATCCAATTTGTCAAGCCCTGGTTCTAACACGATTAATCCTCATTTCCTCACTTTCACTACTCATGCCATAGCAAACAGAGAACCTGTCAGATCAGCTTCCTGTTAACTTACTCTGTCCACTTTGCCAGAACTAGACGATCTGTTCTGATGTAACTAAGCAGGTCAAGAAATGATTGAACAGAGTCCACTGTCCAATCAGAGCCACTGAGCTGCTCTAAAGAAAAACAGAAGGATGAAGGTAGGAAGAATCTATTATTAGTATTAGAAATAAAATTGTCTGATACAAATTGTGTAATAACCAAATCAGACAGGGCTAGGTACCTTTGACATGTGCTATGCCTATTTGCAGCGCACTTTCAGGATCGGGGCTCAGCAAATGATATTTGACCGCAGAAAACAGGTCTCCTTCAGAAAGAGAAGTCTCTGCTAGTTCTTTACACTCTTCAAGGCAAGGTATACCACACTGAAACCCCCAAATACAGACAAATATTATTACTAACACGATAATCTTATGGTATAATATTACATATTAAAATATAATTCACTGTCCTCTACTGTGGGAGTGTCACAGCACAGAGGAAACCTGCACACTCCATTATTGTACATTGGCAGTATCCTGTGGTTCAGTTTAACACAGAAAAGCCTTAATAATTGAATTAATTAATTATAAGCACTTCTGCAGAAGTGCAAATATGTGACAAGGCTATGGGCTATTCGTGTAATTACTTTTCGATTAATTTGAATCACTTTCCTAATTAATCAATTAGAATTTGCTGCTCGGCTCTTCATAAGCAGAAGTCAAAATCTCCTTTGGTTTCCAGCAGGGTGTGCTAGAGTAAAACGCACATCCCATTAAACCGCACAACCCTGAGTGTGCCAATCAGTTATCGGCTCTTACTGTAGTAATTTAGACATTTTGTAAACAAACATACTTACTGTTGGACATCCAAGCCAACCTGTTATGAATTAAGTTTTTTGTTTTTTTTATCTTTTGCACTATGCTATACTGAGACACACAATGATTGCGTAGATTACGTGCACATATTGTGC